>PVJS01001886.1:0-90992 GCA_004027185.1 Glis glis | reverse complement strand
GAACTGGGGATTGAACCAGGGGCATTCTACCTCCGAGCTACACCCCCAGCCCTATTATTTGTTCTTTATTTTTAAACAGGGTCTCACTAAGTTGCGGAGGGCCTCACTAAGTAGCTGAGGCTAGCCGCGAACCCGGATCCTCCAGTCTCAGCCCCCCAAGTACTGAGATTACAAGCGTGCGCCACCACACCTGGCTAGTGTGACAATATTTTGAGAATGCAGGAGGCCATCAAACAACATGGGGGTTAGAAATGCTGACATCTTGTGCAGTCAAAACTCCATGTATAACTTTTGAATCCCCCCAAATCACTTAAAGACTTTTTAAATACTGATGACCTGCTGTTGACTGGAAGCCTTACTAATAACATAAATAGCTGAATAACAGACATTATGTATGTTAAATAGATTATATATGCTGAAAAATACTCTAGGGCTGGGAGAGATAACCTTTAACTGTGCCACATGACTAACTGGAGATGATTAACCTCACACACCTTTTAAGACCATACTTACAACCCTGGGTCTCACCAAAATAGTAACTGGAGGTGGCTACAAAGTTATTATAGTTATTTGATACAGTTAATGTTTGTTTAAATTTCTCTCAACTGTGAATAGCACCAGGTATCTTCAGTATATGTTTATGCAAGGTCTATGAATTCTAACTTCTTATAATGTTTGTATATATTTATGATAGCAAATGGTAAAATAGACTAGTATCTACATATATTTTTGAATTCATGACACACCTTTTCTTAATTGTTTCCAATATTCCTAGACTACACATTTTATCTGAGAGTTTTTACAAATTGTTACAAATTTTCTTACCAGGTGAAGTGGTCCATGCCTGTAATCCCAGTACTTGGGATGCTGAGACAGGAGGATCATGTTGTAATTTAGCAAGACCCTATTTCAAAATAAAAAATAAAAATGGCTGGGGTGTAGCTCAATGGTAAATGCCCCTGGGTTGAATTCCTAGTACCACAAAAAAAAGTTACTAATTTCTGAAATAAAAATTTGCATATGCATAGACTCCCAAAGTTCAAACCCATGTTGTATATAATTGTATACTATTGTATACCATGAAAAATATAATAACCACACTTAGAGGAGGGAGTGGGGTGGGCTCTGGAGGGAAACACTCCAAGTGTTGTGTGCGTTTTTATTCCTATCACTCTTACCTAATTATGATGTATAATTACGATGCACCAATACAAGTATAAAAATATAATAACCATATATTACAGAACATGTAAAAGTATATGATTCAATAATTAAACAATTATCTGATTGGAGGAGTTGTTGGTGGGAAAGGATGCTTAAATTTTGGGGATGCCGATGTTTAAATTTCTCTCAGGCTTGAATGCCCGTATCACCAAATGAATCATGCCATTTTTATGGCTCAATAACTGTGAGTTAAACGTCCATTCCCTTTGAATTGACTCTTGCTTCTTCCAGGTAGGGCCCAAACCATCCTGTGGTCTCAGCTGATGTTCTCCGAGGTATGTCAGGAGTAATGGAGTGACGTCATACTGTGCATGTTTGATTGAGCACGGAGGACAGATGCTCCTTCACCTGCCAACCACCATGGGCGGCCTTGTGGATAGAGAAGAGGCAAGACAGGCACTGCCCAGTGGCCAACCCCAAAATATTTCCCAACCCCTTCTCTCTTATAGTTCAAAGACTTACACAGATAACACTTTACTTTCACACCTTCCCTTGAAGCTACTGGTGGTGTTCTGGGTTGAACTGTGTCCCCCCCCCCAAAGATATATTGAAGTTCTAACCATCGTTTCTCAGGATGTGACCTTATTTGGAAATACGGTCATGAAAGATGGCATCCCTTGCAATAAGGTCACGCTGGAGCAGGGAGAGAAATGGACTGAAGGATAGATGGAAAGGGCCTGGGGTTTAAATGGTTTGTCAAGCTAATATTTCAGACCTGTATTGACTATGTCTAGAATGTGTTGTTGTTGTTACTAGGGATTGAATCCAGGGCATTCTACCTCCAGGCTACACCCCCCAGCCCTTCTTATTTTATGTATTTATGTATTTATTTATTTATTTATTTATTTATTTTTGAAACAGGATCTCACTAAGTTGCTGAGTCTGTCCTTGAATCTGCCAAACTCCTGTCTCAGCCTCCCAACTACTGGTATTACTTAACGTGAAAAATCATAATTTCCTAATTGTTCAACTGGCCGATCATTTGGTTTTCTGTTATTGGTCACCCAAGGAACTCATATCTGCTGTGGCCAAATTTAGCTTTCTATCTCCTCTAAGCATATTTGAGAGGAGGAGTGGCACCCTTTTGCGTTTGCTGATATCTATTTTTAAAAATTTTTAGATGACAAAATTACTCATTGACATATTAAGTACAACAAAAACAAAAACATTTATTGAGTCCCCACGATGTTACAGTCACTCTTCTAGTAAATGAAGCGGACCATAATCCCTGTCTTTGGAGGACATCGGGGTTACTTACCTCCCCCCCCCCATAGGTATTTCACTGGTATTTATCATCGAGTGCATCCTTCATACAAATATTCCCTTTCCAGTGTCTTTCAGAGGAAAAGAGGGCTGTGAGCCTCTGTTGAGATTTTCCTCCTCATACACCTGCACCAGAATCACCATCCATTTCTCCCAGCAGAGAAAATGCCAGGGAATATCATCGATCACAATCGAAAAGCCAGGCAAAAAGGAGAAAACTCAGCGCTTGCTTCGCAGGCCAGCACCGAGGTGGCTTGTCTTGGTGTCAGCCTCAAAGAAGAACAGGTGTGGAGTGGCGTGACCAGGCTTCCTGCTCCTGCCACCACGCACCTCTGCTCTGGACACACGAAGACCAGGCGCATGCTAGTGCAGAGAAAGGCGTGGGCACCACGGTAGCCCATCTGCCCTGGCTCAGCCTTGTGACACACTCTGTCGGCCATGAAACAGGATTTTGGCCTTGAAACAGGATTCAATCCCTTTGCCTTCCCTACCTTTCTGGGGTGACAACGTTTTCATATCCCACTGTGTTTGTTTTTGTTCTTGTTTTCCTTCTTCCTTTTCCTTTTCTTTTTCTGACAGCCTGCTGTGGGCCTTAAAATATTTTTAGAATTGTTGGGAGATTTTCAAAGTATCGATGTGTGTTAGGCAGACAGTCGTATTTATCGGTGCCTTTTCTGACTTAAAAAAAAAAGTCTACATCTAAATTTAGTTAGGAAAAACATCTTAACCTGGGCCCTTTCCTGAAGGAAAGAGAAGAAATGAAATCTAGCTTTTTAAAAATATGATAAACATGTATTTTCGGATGAAAATCGTTAGTGCAATTTAAAAGAAATAAAATCAATATGCAGTAAAAGGAAAACTTTAAAAAAAAGAGAAAAGAAAGAAAAAACACGAACCTATAAATGGTTTCATTCAAAGGCTGTTTTTAATGTTGCCGCGGTGACAGATTAAGAAGGAGAAACTTGAACCAGACCTTTGACCTGTCATGGGGTCAGAGGTTGCCTCTGTCTGTGTTCGGACTCCTTTGACAACTTCCTGTATAATTTGACTATTATTTGCGTGTCTGGGCACTGTCTGACCCCGGAGTCTGGAAAAACGAGAAAAGCAGCCTGCATTTCGGGGCCATATGGACTGCAGCGAGGGAGGGCACGTTTAATCAAATTTGGGTGGGAAACACTGTCTGATCCCAGGTTGGGAGAGAGGCTCACACGGGATTTCCAACAGACTGGCAGAGGGAGGGTCAGATGACAGCATGGCCACGATTCGGGGTGCATGTCCCCCGCCAGACGCTGGGAAGGCTGCAGTGAGATTGTGAATTTGGAAGCAGATCGGTGACGAGAGAGAGAAAGAGGTGCTGGTGGCATTTCAAATTACTAGTGGACTTTTGCCATCCAAGTCCAGAAAGACTGCAGCTTAAAAATCCAAATAAATGCATTTCTCATGCAGACTTCAGTCTCAAAATAATGAGCACTTTGGGCCGAGACAAGGGATTTTGTTTTAACTTTAGATCTGTGTCGATAGAGAATAATAATAATAATAATAATAATAATCATGATATACCAGTTCCATAATTACCACAGGAGTTTTCATGATGTATTTGATTTCATGTATTAGAAGAAGCTTTACTTACTAAAAAAGAATGATTATATTTCTCAATTTGGGGGCGTTAATAGAAAGCACATAGAATGGTTAATCAGAGCTGCTGAGGAGCATGGAATAATTTGCATGGTCACACAGTATTGTTACAACACCAACAAAGGCAAACGTTGGATGTTTCAGGTGTCTTGTAGCTCTTCCAGGCCCAGGGCTTCCGGGCTGTAGTGAGATAAGTCTTGGGGACTGAGAGCTTCACTGGTTTCAAAGAACATTTCTGCTATCATGTGATCCGGCCCTGATGGCAGCGGGTTGACATGGATGGTCATGGAGAAGCAGGGAGACTCTGTCAGACGCCACCATGGGGCGAGGGGTCTGAGCTGCGGTCAGCAGACACAGCTGGAAGTTGGAGCCAAGAACCTGGGGACCAGGTCAGGGAGCACAGTGCTAAGTAAGATGAGCCAAGTCCAACAGGCTCTGAGAGTCAGAAGAGAGTATGGAAAAGTCTGCAAGCAGACGGGGTTCAGCAGAGTGGAGGAGCTGCTTGGAGAGAGGGGTGGTGAGGGCCTGTGCTGGGCAGGCCGACTTAGGGAAGACAAAATGCAGGGAAGAGGTAAAAGACCCACTGAGCTCAGAGATTGGGCAGGCCTGGAGCTATTGCCCTGCCCAACTCTTCCCATTTCACAGACAAGGAGACTGAGAGCGAACCGAATGCCCTGTCCTTGACTTAAGTCACCTGGTTAGAAAAGGGCAGACCCGATTCTGTCCCAAGCGATGTGACACCCTGAGTATCAGACCCCATGGGCACCCCAAAGCAAGGTCTACGGTGGGTGCTTTCTTTGTCTTCCCTGATATTTTCTGATGCAAATTCAGAAGACTAGTCGATTTAATTTCTAAAATATTGTAAGATCTTTAGGTATGTGATATGTAAGTGAGATTTAGGTTTTAGTTAATAACCAGAAAAATGGAATGCCATGAGACAGGGAAATGCTAGCCTTGAATTGTCTCTGACAAGGAAGACTAGGATCTTTAGGGGAAATGATTTATTTTTCTCTTCTATTAACTTCTACTACAAAATACTTCATTCATTTGGAGATATTTCATGTAAAATGCATCTTCTGAATACTGAAGATTTTTTTTTTATTTATGGCAGAGGGAAAATTATGAAAAGCCCAATCCCAACAAATACACAAAATCTATTTAGTATTTACTAAGCATTGAACCCTGTTCTGACTTTGAACCTCACTATGGTGTATAATTACAATGCACCAATAGAAGTATGAAAAAGAGCAAAATAATGTAAAAAGATAATCACATAAAATATGAGAATAAAAATAGTCAATAATGGGTGTCTTATTGATCAGGCCCTAAAGATGATACTGGGATTAAATAACATGTAAATAAAAAATTTAAAATTAAAGGAAAAAAGCTAACAAAGAATATGTTTGCTTCATCAGTGGAATTCATTTAAAAGGGAAAGAAAGAGAGAATTGATAAATTGTACAAGTAAAATTGACCACAGCAATATTCTCATATTGCCACAACTATAATTAAGCTTTTCACTGATTACTTGGGAAAAGAATAAAATATTTTAAAATTAAAAAAAAATACTGTTCTATGGTTCATCAATGCATTTGCTCTCACAACCAAAGTTGAAGATGCATTTCAGTAACCCTCTTTTAGAGAAGAAGAAACCGAACCTCTGAGAATATCAGTGGTGACCAGATCCCACTGGGGCCCCACATGGTACCCACCCCCAAAACAGCCATGAGAGAAAGTGGTCTTGTTTCCTGCAGGAGTCTAACCTGCACCTTACATTTCTTAGCGTTTGCTGGATCTTTTGGAAGTTGAATCTTTTCTTGAGCTGAGAAAGGAGGGTAGGTAGCCCATAAAAACAGAGCAGAAGTCAGTCTCAAGATGTGGACTTGAAGACCATGCCCGGATCCTCCTGAAACCAGATCACACTGATTCTTCCTTCTGAGCCTCAGTTACTCTACTTCATCCACAAGCGATGGAAAGCGTGCTGCAGACTAGATTGTCTCTGAGCATCCTTCCCTGGGAGAGGGCTCTCGTCTGCCCTTTTTTTTGTTGGCAGTTTCTAGAACATTCGGCCATCACTGTTTCCTTGGCCAAAGTCCTGAGCCACTTTTCTCTTTCCTAATGTGGGAGGATGTTGAACCCCAGGCACATGAGCTCCATGCCTTGGGTGGTTTGCTTTGTTGATGGAGGTGGTCCTGGCGCTTGGTTTGGAGTTAAGAATCACCTTGCCCCCCACCCCGGGCCCTGTGTCCCATTTCAAGGCAAGCTGTGGGCTATGTCGGACCCTTATTAAATATCAAGAGCCTTCCATCTGCCTCTGTCTTTCCTCTGAGACAACCGCCAGACAGCCAAGGTCACGGCCACATGTGCCCTGCAGCTCCCAGAGCAGGAGGGGGGAGGGGAGGGGGGAGCCGCCTGTCTACACTGAGCCAGACACAAAAGAGCTGTTATTCAAAAGCCCTCTCTGCACACTGCATGGCTCAAGCTGGAAGCCCCACCACGGGCATTCCCAAAGCCATGCTCCTCCGCTCTCTTTTCATCCACACACTTTTGCATGCAGTCACAGAGTCAGAAGGGCTCGCTCTGTTCTGCGTTCAGAAAATGCAGACCCCCCTCCCCGGACGGTCTTGCCCACTTTCCCATCGGATCGTGGAGGCCAAGGACAGTTGGCTTAACTCTGGGCCCTTCCCTGGAACTTGAGATTTGCTGTTCAAATGATTGGAGCCAAAGGCTGCTTGAGCCCAGAAGAGAGAGGCCTGTCTCTGGAGGGGCACAGAAATAAAACAGTAGGGCGGATGACAAGGTCCCCCACACCTGGCTTTTCACTCCCTAGCCTGTGACCCCAGATGGTCACATTTGCCTCTTTTTGCCTCCATGAACATTATTAAAACTGCTGCTGTGGGTTTGGGGCAGGGGGGCATGAATGGATGCATTAGAACGGGGCCAGGCCTGAGGTACATGCACAGACCCACTTATGATGAGCATCATACCAAGTGGAGGCCACATCGCTGTCCCGAGCCTTGGTGCACCTGACTGTAAACTCTGAGTAGGGGGCAACTCCTAATTGTCCTGCAGCCAGTGACCACCTCTGGGGAAACAGTGAGCTACAGAAGACTTCCAGAAGAACCTGTCTGGGCCAGCTCCTCACAGGTGCGAGCCAGCTTCTCTTGGGCATCCCCTGGGCTCTGAGGAACCACCCTGTACCTCCTGAGGCAAAGCTGACCTCTTCTTTTCCAGCTTCCTCCAGATAAATCTAACCCTTGGCACCCTCCATGTGTCCTCAGCGAATCCAAAGCCCCCAGTTCTCAACCTGCCTCAACCCCTAAGTACCATCTCAGAATTCCAAAAAAAAAGGAAAAAAAAAGGAGGAGAAATTAGAAGATGACAAATAAGCAAGGCACAACCTGCTTTTTGTCACTTGAAAGTCCTCATTTCCAGACTGCTCCCTCGGCTCCCGGAATTCTTGTGTCATTATCTTCTGTTAAAAGGATTCAAATGACATTATTTGCTTGGAAACTCGCATACCAATGATGTCGTCTGTGCCACAGAGTTGCATTACAATGAAGAGGATGGTAGCTGTGTCACATGGATGTGACATTCTTTATGCCATTAAATTGAAACTCAACGCTGGCAGTTTTTAACTGCTCATGTACCCTGAAAATACATCACTTCTGATATGAAATGAATATTTTAGGGTGCCAGCTCCAGGAGAATCAAATGATGCTAACCTGCAGTGCTTCTGCAGTCTGACAGAGTTTCCTAAGCCACAGTGGACTTCGGGAATCCCCTTTGAGTCCACAAAGCAGGACAGGATAATGGACTCTAATCTTCCCCACCAAACATAACTATGATTTGATGATAGTCATTGCGATGTCTTTTACAGGCAGCTTCACTTGGAAATGTCTGAAAAAAATATGGAGGAATGGCTCAGTTGACTCTCTAGGAAGGGTGCATGGGCCCAAACTGATCTCCAATTGGAAGCAACCAGCTCTAGAGTTTGGTCCAGCTGCATGCTCACTCGCTGGATTGAGCAGAATTCACCTGGTTTTTCAGGCAAAGGGCATTGGGAAGGATGGGATGGAATGGAAGAAGTCATGGAAGAAGCCATTGCATATCCCAGGCAGAAGGTGAAGAAGATAGGCCTATTCAGAGAGAAAAACTCCAACATATGGTAATTAGGAGACATCCCAGTGCACAGGAAGAAGAAACACTCAAGGGACAGCTGCCATTCTGGTGGGACAGGACAGGAGCTCCGGGGTCCAGTGCTTGGCAGATCTCCTACCTGGGGACTTACTGGGGGTGAGTCCTTCTAAATGCTAAAGTCCACCAGGCTGGCTCAGTACATGTGTGGCTCACCAGCAATATCAGGATGCAAATGAAAGTGAAAGGGAAGAGAGTTGATGTTGATAAACTTGTCGAGCATTTAGCAATCAGGAAATTAAGTAAGAGTTGCCAACACATAACAACAGGAAATGCGACACCAACAACAATAGCAACTATTTTTTTTTTTTTTTTTTGCGGTACCGGGGATTGAACGCAGGGGCGTTCTACCTCCGCGCTACGCCCCCGGCCCTATTTTTTATACTTTATTTTGAAACCGGGTCTCACGAAGTTGCGGAGGGCCTCACTAAGGAGAGAGAGAGAGGGAGGGAGAGGGAGAGAGAGAGAGAGAGAGAGAGAGAGAGAGAGAGAGAGACAGGAAGAGAGAGAGCGAGAGAGCTGAGGCTGGCTGCGAACCCGGATCCTCCGGTCTCCACCTCCCAAAGTACTGGGATTACAAGCGTGCGCCACCACGCCTGGCAATAGCAACTATTTTAATAATGTTGTAAGAACAGTTGATGTTCTGAATTCTCACCTTTCTGTGGTATTTCTATACTTATATTAATGCATTGCAGTTATACATCATAGTGAGGTTCAATGGGATATAAACAGGCATGCACACGGTTCTTGCTGTTCTTCCCTCTGCATCCCACCCCACCCCACTCTCCTCTCCTCCCTCCCTGCACATGCTAGGGAAACCGGTAGTAATACCTCTATATATTGCCAAAGCATTATTTGAACTGTTTCCTTCCTCAGTCCTCCTCCCCCAACCTCCTCCCACTATTCTACTGGCCTCTCTCCACAATGTCCCTTATGTTTCCTGTTTCCTCTCTAGCTTCCTATATGAGAGAAAACACACAACCCTTGACTTTTTGAGACTGGCCAATCTCACTTAGCACAATATCCTCTAGTTCCATCCATTTTCCTGCAAATGACATAACCGTGTTCTTCTTTGTGGCTGAGCAGAATCCCATTGTGCGTCTATACCACATTTTCATTATCTGTTCATCTCTTGACAAACACTGGGGTTGGTTCCATAATTGGGTTATGGTGAATTGTGCTGCTATTGCACACTCTGCTTTCTGGCCTTTTCTTTCTGGCCTGGGTTGCGGCCCTCCGGCCTCACCTCTGAGCCTCGCCTCTGTCTCCAACTCCTGAGTTGAGCTCACTAACGCCTCTGGTTATGGCTGGGCATGACCATCAGCCCTGTTGCTTCTGCCTGCCAGGTCCACACCAGGCTGACCAGTGGAGTGCTGAGAAGCCCGCTGCCATCCTCACTGATATGACAAGCATGCCCACCAGATCTCGCCCATCCCTACCAGGGTTCACTAGATCAACAGAATTCACAGAATGAAGAGAGAGAAAAAAAAAAAAGATTTATTAGATCAGCTCACAATGTAGTCCTGAGTTTCGACTGCACGTGAAGAATCAGAAGAATCAGTAGCTGGTCGGGCGGTCTAAGAGCTGGAGCCTTAGGATTGAAGCAACCACCAATTCAGTCCAGTCCAAGGTGTGAAGATCAGGAAGCTCTTTGGAGAAACGATGGTGAAGTTTCAGCTCGAAGGCTGGAGGCCGACGATCTCAGATGAGAGCAGAAGATCAAGAAGCTCTTCAAGGAAACTGCAGAGTTGGAGACCGACGATCTCAGACGAGAGCAGATGCGTTTTCTTCAGGAAGAGTTGCGGCTCTCTCTACGCAGCTTTCTCCTTCTTTTTATCTAAGTCCTGCACCTATCAGAACCCTGCTGCCTACATTTAGGGCAGGACTTCCGGTTCAGTCTGCTATTATACAACCAAAGTCACATGATCTTAGGAGGGTCAAGTTGACAAACCAGACCAACTATCACACTCAGAGAAGGTGAGTTCTCGCTGTGCTCCCTGGGTGCCTCCGTGACAGTAGATTGGCTCACTGTGCTGGACTAGTCTCCCTCATCTCCCATGGTGTCTAGCATGGGGCTCTACATCACTGTCACAAGAGCAACCCCTTAGACACCTCAGCTATGTGCCTGGCCCTCAGTTGGGTACATTTTTATTTCCATTTTATAAATGAAGAGATTGAGCCATCAAGATAAACCAAGACATGTGCCCCAGGCCTCCAGGACTTGGGCTTGTGGCCACAGCCATGCCCTAAGTACCGTGCTGCACTGCCTGTCGTCACAGGCCATCACAAAATGCCTTTTTAATTGCACAAAATGTGAATGACCCCATCTTTTGGAACAAAGTAATGAAGGAGCCATAAAGACCATTGTCCCACCGGGCAGGACGTATTTACCTGGTTCCAAATGAATTTAAGAAATTCTCATTTTCTCGCATACTAACTCTCTAACCTTTTGCAAACAACATATTCAGTGACACAATGTCATGGGGGGGGAAGTGCAGAAATCGAATATTATAATTAAAATTTTCTCGGGGGGGTCTCACTGCCAAGTATAAGTCCCCACGGTGATCGAGGGACAAAACATGAAAGAAGGGGTCGGTGAGAGCTCCCTGGCTCTTTTTTTTATTGATACCATCAAAATATAATTGAAACATCCTTCAAAGAAAGCTACGCAGCAACCCTCTCAGCTTTGATAGGGCTTTTTAATCAGGGGACATTGTTGCTTCACAATGAATGTGGAGAGCATTTAAAATATTTTGTAGCTGGAGTGCATTGCTTCTGACCCCAGTCGAAAGACCACATGAAAGGGAACTGAAAGGAATTCACATGGAGGGCTCCAGGCTCCAAGCACGGAGGATATGTGTGTGGGACATGCTGAGGGCTGGATTCAGTTGGAGGAGAGAACGGAGCACCAGTGATGGAGACAGCGAGGGTCGGGAGGCCAGCAGCTTCGTCTGGGGAGGAGAGTTGGATCCTTGGGACCCCAAGGATGCTCACAAGAGACTGGACATCACCTTGGAGTAGCGGCATAATTGATTGCTTTGGGGTATGTCTCATCTTCGCTCAGTTTCCCGAGATGTTTCCAGTGGACTACTGACCCAGGACGCTTCCTCTTCACAAGTGCCCCTCTTGTCACCCAAGTTCAGGGCACCTTTCATGCTACAGCACTCTTTTGATGATTCATGATGCTCATGGGGTATTAAGGGCTCTGGGGAGGCACTCAGAAAAAAAGAAATCTCTGTAAGATTTTTACTATTTTCATTTCTGCAGGGCCTTTGGGGGTCTTCAGGCTCTAACTTGGGATGAGCTGCCTGAGTCATAAAGGGAAACCATAGAAGGA
This sequence comes from Glis glis, assembly GCA_004027185.1. Taxonomy (NCBI): domain Eukaryota; kingdom Metazoa; phylum Chordata; class Mammalia; order Rodentia; family Gliridae; genus Glis; species Glis glis. The sequence goes on along the minus strand of PVJS01001886.1, from coordinate 79,336 downwards.
ATGAGGAGAGGTATGGAGTGACACAGTGAGTTTGCCCTTGAACCTGTCTGCCCAGCCAGGACCACCTTCCCCAAATCCACATCCCCAGAGCTCATCCAATTACACACGTGGCTAAGAATAAGGCCAATGTAATTACTTGTATTTTTTTTTAAATAGCAAGACATAGATGGTTTAAAACAAGACATAGATGATCTTGTTAAAATGAGCATGGGGAACATTTAAGACATAGAAATAAATAACTAGGGTACGAAGAGGGTAAACACTGCAGGTGTTTGCTATGGTTCCCTGAGGATTCACAAGAGGGAGAGAGCTGCTGTAGGATCAGGGGCTGGGCACAGGACTCACTTGAGAAGGCTTTGTGGGGTGTGTGTGGAGGGGGAGGGAGTACACTGTGAAGTACAGAGAAAACTTTTGTGTTTCTGATTAATGCTAAGTGAAAAGTTAATAATGCTTTTTTCTAACTAAAAAATTCAGTATCTTAATGTAAAATGGATTTGACTATAAAATGGAAAGGAGAGAAATATCCATCAGTCTAGCACTGAACGATTATTATGATATCCATTCCTTATATACAACCCAACAATTTTTGTAATGCAGCTGATATATCGTGACTGTAACTCTGTAACTTGGTTTCCTTCCATTTTCTCCCTCTTCTGGTATTTTATTTTAGCTTACTTTGGCCAAAGAAACATATATTCTTTTCAATCGTTGTCTCTGATCATTGTCTAATATTTCCCGACTTGATAGATCATGGTTCCACTAACCAGTGTTTTCTTATTGGATAATTCATTTTTCTAGCTTTATGGCTTAACTATTCTGTGCACCTGGTAAGAATATGTTTGTGCACGAAAGTTCTTTTGTGCAGCAATGTGGATAGAGTCTCAGCATCTTCACTGGCTGTTTAAGGTATAAAGGTAGACATCAAGCAAGGCGCTGAAGTGGCGTGATGATGTGCCAAGTGTTTATCTCCTTCCACCATGGCCATCCTCTCTGAATTTCAGTCTTAATACCACAAAGTCCTTCATCTAAATCCAGACACACAGATAATACATGGAACCCCAGAATTGAAGCTATGAGGTCTTTATTTCTCAGTTGAAAAGTCATACGTTCGGTGTGAGACTGGGAAGTTTAGAAAAAAAGGATAAAGGTGGGAGATGATGTACTTCCTCCTAGCCCAATCACAAAAGATTTGAGCTGGATTGGCGGGGGGGATAGGAGAGTTAGTCGAGGAGAGAGCTCTGCCTAGACTAGGAAGATCATGAAACTCTACTTGTGTCTGGGGGATCCAAGAGTTAGGAAGACCTGTACATCACCCATCCTGCCTGGGATTCTGATGGAGCATGGGCTTGTCATGTTGGTGACCAACAATGAAGGGATGAAGATGAGGGGGATGAGCTGAGAGCTTGGCCATAGTGGAAGAACAACATACCCCCACCCAATCCTCTCATGCATCTGAGGAAGTCACAGGAGCACAAGAGGAACTTCCAGGGCTGGAAACAAGGGCACAGAGGGCTAAAGAAGGGCTGAAGGCTGCAGCCCACTAGCGACGGAATGTAGCAGGTGCTCAGGGAAGCATGCAGGTCTGGAGACCAAGAGTCTGGAAATTCCATCTCGAAATCGTAGGACAGAAAAACAAGGGTGACAAGACTTGCCAGCCACAGTGAGGGGTAAAAGCTGAGCAGGACCAAGAGGCAGACAACCCTGCACACATCTTCCCTGACTGTTTAACAAGCCCCTGAGAGCTACAAACATACACCAAGATGAAGCCACTCCAATCCAAAGTGCACGTGCACAATGCTCCCACAAAGCTAGTTCTCATAGGAATCGCAGAGTTCGTCCTCACCCCCTCTTTTTGTATATGAGGAGCTGGAGGCTCAGTGATGTGCCAACCCCCACAAGGAGGAGCAAGGGCTGTAAACCCCATTGCTGCATAAGGACCTCTCTTCTCTAGCAGCCCTAGAGAAGAACAGGGTCTTAAGTGACTCGTGATTGCCAGCAAGAGATTAGGGACAGAGAGCAAGACAGGAAGAGAGGCAATGACAGCACATGTGTTCATGGGCACAGCTGGGGACAACCCTCAGCTCTCAGCTCATCGTAGCCAGTCACAAGAGGACAGAGTGAAGAGGTCAGCCAGGGAAGTCTCCAGCTCGGAGAGTGCCCGGAGCAAGAGAGCAACGAAATCATTCCTCTCAGCTTCTCTGTGCTGGTCTTCCTTACATAAACCAGATGCACACTCTTGCTTTGCTCAGGGCTGTGGATCTCCCCACTTCAGGGTAGCATGGAGGCCCCAGGAAGGACCTTTTCTCCATGCAGCCGACCCAGATTTCATCTCCATCCTTTCCACTCTGTAGCCACATACGTCACACAACTCCTCTAGCCTCAGCTCGGTCTCCTCATCTGTCAACGTGTGCATGGGGTGTGCTCACTTCAAACGGGACATCACGTGCCACACAGTGAACGCAGCCGGAGGTCAGCTCCTTCCCTGGCCGACGCTTTTCCTAGGCCACATCGCATTGGCCCCCACACATTGTGCTTGTAAACGTGGATATCCATTTTGCAGACAGAGAAGGCATCGCAGTTCACTACATCAGGTAGGCTGTGTTAGGTTTTCAGGTGAGTGTACTGGCTACTTTCTATTGCCCTGGGGTGGGAGATATGGGGCAAGTTCCAAGAACAAAGTTGCTCAGCCCTCGGGGCCAGAGTGATCCGATTAAAGTGTGCCCATAGACCCCAGAGTGGGGCCCATCCTGGGCTCTTCCCTTTTCTGGTTGCCAACCTGGTGTTCTTCACAGCTGCATCTGACCACACAGAGTGGCCAATGTGAGAACTGCAGCCACAAGGGGAGGAGGACTCCAGCTCATGCAAGTGGCTCATGTCCTAGGCTAGCGCCACCCCTGCCCTCCTGTGGTTTGCTGTGTAATCCAATAACTTCCTCCTTTCTCCTTTAGCTAATTCCAGTCGGGTCTTTTCACCTGCAACCAACAGAATCGTGGTGAAGACAGGATTTGGATCCAGGTCCATCTAAATCCAAAGCCTGTATCTGTTCTTTTCAGTCCCGTAAGAAGGAAGAAAGGAAGGAGGGAGCCAAACAGGGAAGAAATACTTTCTCCTTTATTTATCAGTCATCAAGTCGGGACTTCCTTGGGTCTTCAAAGAGATGGCCTAGGTAAGCTTGAAATGCATGCCTGCCTTTTCTGAAGGAGTACCCTTTCTAAATCACCTTATTTTGATGTAACTGCAAAAGGCAGTACTATTTTGGGTTCTTGCTATGATAAAACTAAAGCTGTAAGCTAGGGACTTTCATGAGAGATTGCACCGAAATGTCAACAGATGGCTTGCTAATCATGTTAAAAAATACTCATTTCTTTTCAAAAATGGCATCCCCCCCCAGTAAGTAGATCAGAAAGCAATGTTTATGATATAAAACATATTAGTCTCAACACCGTGTAATTATCCTACTTAATCATCAAGGTCATAATGATAATTGTTTCTAAAAATCAACACCTCTTCCCTCAGCAAGGAAGCTAACCCAAAATGGTCAGAATTGCTGCACTTGAAAGGGTGTGCGTGTTCAAAGAAGACACAGCAGCAACCGCGGAGAATGCATGTAACAATTCGCAAGGATTTGTGCAAGAATAGTCTGAAGATTGTGGACATATTTGTGGGTCTGTTGTGCCCAAGTCAAAGGCCCTGGTTTTCTTTATCAGAGAGGGGGACTGGGTGTTAAGAGTGTTTAATGGGGACTTTGCATTGGATTTTTCATATTTTCTAGTAAAGACAATTGTCTTGCAGATCCTCTGGACCTAAACCAAAGACCACCCTGCAGGTAGGAGCGGCCTCTGCTCACCTTCCCACCTGCCCTGGCCTATCTCCATCTGATGTCAGCCTCTCCTCATTGTTTCTGTGGTGGATCCTTTTGTATCTTGTGTTATGGGGACTCCACGACCCCAATTCTATCTTTAGATTTCACACTCCGGGTTGTCTCTTTGCATCTTTCTGAGCATGGAATGTCTCCTCCTTGTGCCAACCCTTCAGGCCCCAGACCTTGGATGCAACTTTCTCAGCCAGCCTCCTTTCTCAGCCTCCTCCTCAACTCCAGCCTCAAGTAACTGTCACATCCCAGTCACTAGGAATTTTGTCAGATGAGCTAGTTTGCATATCAGATGACTAAAACCTATCTTTTTAAGTATCTCCAACCACTTTTATCTCTTTAACCATGAAGTCCTTCTAAGATGTATGGTGTAGACAGGAAGAAAGATGCACTTGGTGTTAATCCTCTTGACGACTCTGGGTCACGTTTAGATCTTTGGTGGTAGTATTTTCACAGTGACTCTGCCAGAGCCACAAAGGGGGCCTAGGGATCATCTGACCCCATACAGAATGTCTCCCGGTTTCCTGTGCCTTTCAGTTCTTGGGTCCTTAAATGAATTCATGAGTGACTGTGTCCCTTGCTCCCAAGCTGCCATTTGTGACTCGGGACCACAACTCTTCCCTTACAGCATCTCATGAATTTATGATAGTCGAAGAGGTGGTCGCCTCCGGGGACTTGGAATCAGAAAGGATTGGAGGTATTTGATGGAGACTTCTATCCCCTTTCCACCCGCTGCTGGGTGTGGCGACCAGTCAGGAGCATACCACTGCCCTGTCATTTACCAGCTAAGTGATTTGAGATAACTTACATCATGTCTTCATGCCTCACTTTCCTCTTATGTAAAGTAGGACTGACAATAGTACTTAACTCATTGGAGTATTCTGGAGATTAAATAAATTAATGTTTGTAGAGCAGTCCAGGCACTTTCTGATATTATTCTATATTTATAGAATAACCAGGATTGATTACCCCCCTCTTTTAGTCCCTCCCTGCAGCATAGACAGACATGAAAAGAGCAGTTACTTCTTATGTTTACTCTGTCAAGAGATGGTGAGATGCTCAAAGAAAAAGCCCCGTAAGTCATTTGTATCCTTTAAGGCATATGTTGGGGGGGGGGCATAGGTGCTTATTGACACTTTCTGAATTCATGGCCATTTTCATATCTGAATGGGGGCCCCCAAGTCCTGTGTCATATTCTGTAGCATTTGTATCTTATCCTCTTTGCCCCTGACCATACTGTTCTAGATTAGGAAGCCAGCAGTGACCACTGAGTCAGGCTGGCCTGGTCTCAGCCCTCCTGCTAGAGGCAGACATGGGCTGGAAAGGCTGGTGAGGCCTGAGCACCTGCTATTTGGGGATCCTCTGTTCAAAAAACAATATAAAGTCATATAAGATATTCAATATATTTATGATATGAAAATACATTTCAACAAACTATACATTTTTCAATGTTGTTAACATATATATAGAAAAAACAACATAATTTCTATTACTGTACTGCCTAAAACACCTCAGAAATTATTCTTGAATTTGGTTGCATGCACATATAATCACAATTTTAAAGTAAGGCATGGTTCATTTATTTATTTTTATTAATTATAGTTTGAAAAGTTTCTGTTAATTTCACAACTCATTATTGGTAACATCAGGTAGATTATATAGATTTTTAAGATGGGACCAATCATAGAAACCATTGTGAGATATTTTTGTATTGATAAGCTATTACAAATATACTTGCTCATTATAGTTCTACTAAGGGATTTTTACCCTATCAAACCAATTCCATTTTTTAAGTACAATGTTTATATTTGAATGTGCTATATGATCTAGTATATTCCTGGCAGGATAACACTTCCATTTTTACCAGGCATTAATGAGAACAATTATTTCTTATCATATTACCATCTGATAAGTAGAAGAAAATTCCACAAGTTAGCCTTTGTCTCTGCACTTTGAAAATTTATTTCTCCTCCTTTACACACCTACTTCCAAGACTGGGCACTTAGAACACATTCATATCCCAACATGAACTCTAACCCTTTCCCTTCCTGTCACCGCTCCAGGTGAGTTGATACTGTGGGCAGCAGGAGCATTGCTAGAAGCCAGGCCATTGCTACATCAGGAGAGCAAGCGATATTTAACTATACACGAAAGCAACTATGAACACACAAACCCAAACCAACTGCATCTTCGACTCAGCTCCTCTGGGTCACCACATGACCTAGACACCTCAAGATCCCCTGGGACAAGAACCAATACGAAGGAGAGAAAGTCAAAGTAGAATGAGACAGTTTTCCAACTAAACAATGTGGATAAAATATCTTACTAGTGTAGATATGTCAAAGATTGCAGACCACTTGGGCACATCCTTAGGGTACTCCTGGGTCCTGAAAGTAACAAGCCGGAGAGTATCATCATATTATTTTTATAATCCTGCAAAAGCTTTCTCATGAATAAATATCAAAAATACATATTTTTCTTTGGACCACAGACATTTCAACTTGGGTTCAGAAAAGATGTCCACTTATTTCGCTACTAATGGGCCATACTCCTTGAGGTGTTAGTTATCAACCCTTGTATCTGTCCTATTCATGGGTTGGATCACACAGTCTGAGGACAAACATTATCTTTAAAAAATGATAGCATTCCATTCTTGTTCTTTCGGCATGTCCCGTAACTGGGTGTGGATAATTTTGCAATGTCTGAATTATAGGACCCATCCCTTTATGGGGTTGAAGACTTTGTAATGATTTATTTAGTACTTTCCCAATCCAATTCACAACCTATCTTTGATTACTACAAAGTTTCTCTGGCAAAGAAGAAAAAACATTATTATTTTAAGACATATGAGAATACTGAGATTGGAGAAATTTACAGAATCTAGGAGCCATACATAAGAATAAGCTAGTGGGGAATTTACCTGTCACTAGCTTTTTTTTTTCTTCTTTAGCCAGATCATAGTGTCTCAGAGAAACTTGCTTCCCTGATAGCTGTTGGTCAACAGGAGATGACTGGTTGCATGGGTAACTGAGAGAAAAACACAGATTAACACCATCCTGTTAACTGCTGCTCTGTAGCAGCAGTTATTAACAAGTTGCAGATATTAACAAGTTCATATGTGGGTGTCTGTCTCCTCCTCAAACCCATTCCTGTCTCTACCATTTTGTTAGATGTGTCCCCTAAAGACTGGTTGGTTAAATTTCAAATGCCTACACAGAAGAGGAAAAAATATACCCTGTTAATTCTGCAAATACAGAATCCATGCATGCAGAATCCACACACAATTGAGATTCAATTATATTATCTTATTAATTAATTTGCATATTTATTTATGTGGCTCATAAGAACAATTTCATAAAGATGTCAAATCTACTTGACATCGCTTCTTACCTCTAGGGAGAAGCCAACATTCTTCCCATGGCATTCAAGGTCCTAATGGCCTGGTGGTGCCATTCTACCTAGCTTCCTCTTCTTTGACTCTGGATAAGATGAATAATTTCAGTTGTGTGATGCAATGACCAGGGTCAAGGTCAGCCTGACCTGGGTGGATACATCTGAGACCGACTACAGTGACACAAGCTTTTCAGATGTTAACTTTTCGCAACTCCCTGGCAGAACTGGGTTCTCCATCTGCTTTCTTCCCAGTGGAGCTTCCTTCTCATTCCCAATGGACTTGAGGGGACACTGTGTGCAGGGGAATGTGGTATGGAATCTGATTCCAGAGGTTGTGACTGATCTGGAAAATACAGGAGTTATAACCTCTCAGCATTAATGCAGATGTCTCTAACAAAGCCTAGGAGAGATGTGTCTGGGGCCAAGGGAAATATGTGTTCCCTAATATTCTGCCTGGAGCTATTTCTTGTCCTGACTGAGTTCCACCGGAGCAACTGGACTCCTCTGTGTCAATCGCAACAGTGGTGTCATTGGCCACCCCAGTAGTCTGTAGAGAAGGGGCAAGACCTATTCTCAGGCCTCCAGAATGTGCCATTAAGCTAAAACCCTGTGTGTGTGTGTGTGTGTGTGTGTGTGTGTGTGTGTGTGTGTGTGTTAATAAGAATTAAACCCAGGGACATTCTACCTCTGAGCTACACACCTAACCCTTTTTAAATTTTTTTTTTTTGAAACAGCATCTTGCTAGGTTGCTGAGAGTCTTGCTAAGTTGCTAAGGCTGGTCTTGAACCTACTGCAAACCTCCTGTCTCACTGTCTCAGCCTCCCAAATACTGGGATTAGACCACTCCTGGTCACTGTTATTTTTATATGTGATGTTCTGATAGAATGCAGGTACATCTACTAGACCTTCTGCCTTCTGTTGTTTTTTTCTGGAATGTTCTGAAAATTGCTAGAATCCCCAAGCCCACCAGCTACTACCAGGTTGCCCAAACAGTTTGCTGTCCATGTGTGACCATCATATTGCCAAATCAACATGGGCCTGGTGGGGCTGTAGGTGGGTTTTGGACTTTTCCCCATGCCTCGAATATTTAACAGCCAAGTAACGATGGAGACAATTAATTCTTTCTTTCTTTTTTTTTAAGCTGATATTGCTTTGGTTTTAATTTAATAAAATAAATGTACTTTAAAAAAATAAAGCAAACTAAGCATCGCATCAAGAACCCCACAGACTGACTGTCAGCTTAAACCAATCTGAAAGCTATGCCTTTTAACACAGACACGGGACATGAAAAAGACCTTGTGGGTCATGAAGCTAACCCCCTGCCAATATCAGAGAGGCACTGGGCTGCTTTGGGGGGGTGTGATTGTCTCAAATTCCCTTCCATCCAAATCAAGAGAGGGTTGGGCTGGTCTGCCTCCCATTAGTCACGCCCTGTGGGGTGAGACGCAGCCATGGTTAGAGTTTGCAGCCGCCCTCTCTGGCAGAGCCTCCATTCACAGCCCTCTCTGATCAAAAGGAAATGAAACCATCACCCCCATCCCTACCTGACTCTGGGCTCTGGCCAAAACCCTGGGCGCCGACTCTGAGTCTTAAGGTTGTGGCATGGGAATCTGAAATATCTCCAAGAGATCCCAGGCCAGGTCTCCCACATCGCCCTGGGCTAGGCAGCATGGCCCATCTCTGTTGTTTATCACATTTACCCCCATGATGGTCTCTCTGGCTGAGGAGCAGTCATTCAAACACTCATCTCCCACCCAGCCACCTCTTCATCCAGTAGAAAAGGAACCCTCCAGATGTACCTCCGAGATCGTGTGCCGACATGCGGGCTAGGTTTCCTTCTTGGCTTTTGTTTAGGTTTTCTGCAGAGACAAGGATGGGGAACTGCACCCTGTGTAAAACAGCCCCCATCCCTGAAAGACACAGCTCAGCATCCCTTTGTCCAGAGAGTTACTGAAGTTTAACACCCTTTGAGGAATATTTTTGTCATCACCCACTGCTTGCTGTTCTGTTGATCCAATTATTCAGAACAAGCAATCTGTCACTCTATTGTCCTCTTCCATTGTTTGACTTTGGTGGCAGTTGTAGAAAAAAAAATACTTCCAGTTTTAAGAAGGGGTGAGGGGGTACTTAAAAGATGACCTCAGGTGTGTATTTTCTGCATTTCTGGGAACCAAATATCTATGTGACCTGTGTACTCGAGGGGTCAATGAGCACCCTTCCAGATAACAAATGTTCTGGGATATGTAAATGCAATCATGGGCTTTGACCACTTTAGAAACAACACTTTTTTTCTTCCAAATCCCTGCCAATGCACATAGTCTCCTGCTACCCAAAACTCAGCTTCCTGGGGAATGATCTGGTTAGTTCTATTAATTAGAAATGGTTATTGTTTGCTCTAGTCTTGTTTGATTTCAGCTGTGGTCATCTTGCAAGCATCATAATTATGATATCCATGATGGACCTATACACACATTCTCTCTCAAAACCTCCGAGGGGACTCCTGATCCAGGAAGAGGTCTTTTTTTTCTCTCATTCATGCATTAATTTCTTTTTAATAAAATATAGAAAAGTATAAGTATCAAATATAATCCAATGACAAAGCAATCCTTTTACTATTAAAGGAGAGCCCAAATGCAGAACAAAGAAAGTATGAAATGAGAAGTCATTAAAAATTAAGTCTATGGAAATTTGGCATGTGAATTTGTCAGGGTGCAGAGTTTACTCCAAAGATGAATCATGGAAGTGATTTCCAAGGTGGACCCTGTGGTACTTTGCTAGGGCTTCAATAACCAACTGTCACCGGCCAGTGGCTTACACAACAGAAATGTATTTGCTCACAATTTTGGAGTCTACAGTTCATGATGAAGGGTCCAGCAGGGTTGGTATCCTCTGAGGCCTGTCCCTGGCATGCAGGTGGCTGGCTTCTCTCCACCTCTTCATGTGGTCCTTTCTCTGTGCCCTTACCCCTGGTGTCTCTGCAGGTCCAAATTTCCTCTTCTTATAAGGACATCAGTCATATTGGTTTAGGAACCACCTAGATGATCTTGTTTAATTTTAATTTCCTCTTTAAAAGTGCTATTTCCAAACACAGTTACATTCTGAGGTCCTGGGAGTTAGGAGTTTAATATATCAAACTTGTTGGCCAGCACTGAGCCCATGCCCAGCCCTTTAAACTATTCACAGCCACCTTTGCATTCTTCAGAGTTGGCTTCCCACTAACGCTATTCTGTGGAAGGCTTCCTGGGCTTCATCTTGAAACTCATGGTCTTCTCTGATACATCAAAAACATTCTGACTGTGATACTCACGGACATCAACTTGATTCTCCTTATTTTCCCACATCCTCATATCTGGCCTTTCCTCACCCTACAAACCTGACTCTCATTTTACCTCTCACCTTTCTGCCTTTGTGTGCCCCAGTAAGCACTTTTCTCTTCTCCCTCTCACAGCTCACATGCTCTTCCTTGATTCAGGGTCAGTAGATCTTGATCTTCCAGCTGCATTGGGGCAAACATACAGTATGGAAGTCCTTCAAAAGCCTAGGAATGGAGTCACCATAGGATCCAGCTATACCACTCCTCAGTATCTTTCCAAAAGAATTAAGGTCAGAATTTTATAGTGATACATGCATACCCATGTTTATAGCAGCCCATTTCACAATAGCCAAATTATGGAACCAAACAACGTAGGTATATGTCCACAGATGAATAAAGAAAATATGTTATATACACACAGTGGAATTTGACTCAGCCATAAAGAAGAACAAAATTGTGTCATTTTTTCAGGAAAATGGATGGAGCTAGAGAATATTCAACTTAGTGAGATCAGCCAGTCTCAGAAAGTCAAGAGTCATGTTTTCTCTCCTCTATGGAAGCTAAAGAGAAAACAGGAAACAAAAGGGACTTCAGATAAATGAGGAGAGAACCAGCAGAATAGTGGAAGGGGATCGGGGGAGGGAAGTGGGGAGGGGATAAAGGAGACTTGAGGAAGGAGCAGTTCAAATAGCGCTGTGTCCATATATGAAGGTATCTCTACCAATCTCATAAACATGTATGGAGAGGCAGGGGGAGGGGTTGGAATACAGAAGGAAACACACCAAATGCTGTGTGCATGTATGTTTTTATCACTTTGAACCTCATTCTGATGTATAATTACAATATTAGGAAAAGAAATGCATATTATGGTTAAACTTTGTATGCAGAATCAAATGCAATTAGATTTCCTGCAAAATCAGATGGCTTGACGATTTATCCTAATTTTAAGGACGTGAATTAACTTTCACATGTTAACATGTACACCAGCCTGACAGATTTTGAATTTCCAATATGGAACCAAATTTCACTGTCCATTTTGGAAACGATACACAGAAAATCAAAATGAAACAACCAATACATTCGACAGCTTCAGAGAACTGTTTCATTTGTCATTTTCACTATGAGGCAAAGGGGGCTTAAAGGCCTCACAGATAAATCAAGTACACATCTGAGAACAGGCTCAGGTGCCCTGGCTCCAACTCCTTCCAAGAGTCTACACCTTTTGGACACTCGTCTTCCTGAATGTGTCCCACAGTGTCCACATTGCGGTGGGGGGGGGGGGCTAATGCATTAAGTCAAGTAGACATGGAACCCATTCTTAGATAGTGGTTAGGAGCAGTTATGCAGACACTGTGGTCCTTGTCCTGCATGTGCTGATGTTGAAGAATGAGAGAAGCCATGGCATTACAGTGCTTAAGAAAGTTTCAAAGAGAAAGAGGGATATCTTGCCAGGGAGACCAAAATGAACCAATGCTCACAGCAAAAAAATTGCATGCAAACCCACATGCTTGTTAGCCCACACAGAAAGACAGATGCCCCCTTTGAATATGGAATAAACTTGGGTTCAAATTCCTATTCTCAGCCCACTTTGGAAGGATCATAAACTTCTTTGGGTCTCCATCGCCTCATTTGCAAAGGGGAAATCACAGTCTGCCTTTTAAGGTATTTTATGACTTAGAGAAAATGCCTGCAATGGACTTTGTCCAGCACAGTTTTAGGCACAGAGGCTGCTTAAGAAGGCTCTTGTTAAAGTCTTACTCATATGGGAATCTGACCAGATGAACAGAAGATAAAACTGAAAGAATCTACAAAAACCTAGAGACACACACACAAAAGAAAAAGATCTCGTAGGAACTGACAATTATCTCCAGCTCAGCCTATACATCATGCATATCTATAACTTATAGATGATGAACATAAAACAGTTCCATGGCAAAATTCCAGAATTTTGCAGCCAAGGCAATCCAAGAATATGAGAATGTCAATGGATTCCTTGCATAACAGGGAATGCTCCTGTTACACTTGATTCAAGACTTTTATTTCACATCCTTGTAAGACTGATTATAGGACCCATCTCTACCCCCCTTGAGAAACACATGGAGCATGGAAAGAGGCAGGAATTTCCTAGGATGCTCCCTGGAAAGGGACCTTTCCTAGGTTTCAGCATGCTGCAAAGACTCTGGATCAGAAGGATTGGGAGCAGGAATTCAGAGCGTGGCAGATGCACTCTATATTTAAAGTCTTAACTATGCAATGCTGTCAACGATGGTGCAAGAATGACTGTGGCCACTCTAGGGACCTGAATCATGACAGGAGAAAACCCAGTGGAGAATAGCACTGGATGTGGGCCAAGGCGGTATGAGTACGAAAATGAGCGAGGACACAGAATCAGATCACAGAGGAAAGCACATTCTCAGGAGACGGTGGAGAATTTCCTTTGGCCCCTAGTAGGAAGGTAGGCACTTGTCACCTGGCCATTATTTCGTGGGTTTGTTTATAGAAACCGTTTCAAGTAACTGCTCATTTTGCACATTGTGTGTTCTACTGTGTCGATTTAAACTTCTTTAGTCAGCCTTTCTCTTGCTGTTGTAAATCTTACTTTCAGAATTCCTTATAATTTTCACTAATGAGATGGAAAGTGGTGTCAGGAAGAGTCCAAGCGGTTTTTAGACAGTCATGCACTTGATAGTGATGTTTTGGTCAACCACTGACCACCTATATGACAGTGGATCCCTAGTATGTTCCCTAATGACATCAAAATCATTTTTCCTTTCCTGTAGTAGGAATTGAATCCAGGGGCATTCTACCTCAGAGCTACAACTCCAGCCCTTTTTATTTTTTACTTTGAAATAGGGTCTCACTAAGTTGCTGAGGGTCTCCCTAAGTAGCTGAGGGTGGCTGCAAACCCGCAATTCGCCTATCTCAATCTCCCAAGCACTGGGATTATAGTACATGCTCAGCTCAGATCATCTAAAGTTGTTTGCACCACAGCAAAATTGCCTAATGATGCATCTCTCAGAAGATATCCCAATCCTTACGAATACATGGCTGTACATTTTTTTTACACTTTCATAAGAATTCTGAAATATGTTAGTATGCTCATTTTATGGAAATAGCAGGACGGGGACTGCTGCAGGCATGAGACACAGCCAGGGCATAGGGCTTACGGTGACACTTATGTGCCAGTGCCAAGCCCAGGCTCGCAGGACCTTGAGAGTAGGAGCCTCCTTGAATGTTGGTCCCAATGCCTGGCTTGCCTGACCCTAGTGCTGGCTTTGAGAAGCCGGTGGAGGATGTAAAGCCCAGGCCTAACATTACTGAATTGGTTTGAGTTGGAACTTGAATTTCTCCCAGGTGAAAGCAGTTTTTTGTGAAGACTGGAGGCCCAGGGTGTACTATATTGGTGAGACCTCTACAGAAGGAATGGGACCTATACAGTTTTGTTGTTTCATCTAATTTTTCTTTCTTTTTCTTTCTCCTTTCTTTTCTTTTTCTTTTTTGTTTTTGGGAGTACTGGAGATTGACCCCCCAGGGACATCCTACCACTGAGCTATACTCCCAGCCCTATTTAATTTTCTTTTCTTTTGAAACAGGGTCTCACTAAATTGCTGAAGCTGGTCTCAAACCTGTGATTCTCCTGTCTCAGCCTCCCCAGTCCTGGGATTACAGGTGTGGGCCACCCCACCTGGCTTCTACACAGTCTTAACGAGAGCTCTACTTCTGATCAGACGGGGTTACATGCTGCATAAAATCCAAGGCGAGTTGTAGCAGCGCTCTGAACAAGTTCAGACGCCATGAAAGGAATCAGGTCAGTTGCCCAGGGCTGCCTGGAAACACGGCCAAACAGAGAGAGGTGATTTTTGTCCCATGCAATTGACTTGCCTCAAGCGAGGAATGCAAACCAAAAACCAGAAGAGGAACTTGCTGGTGCTTGCGGTGGAACCCAGAGAGGCCGGGAGCACAAGCCAAGGAGGAATGGAGGAGAGTGAGAAGGTGGATCCTTACGCCCAGCAACTCTCCACCTCGAGCGGTGCTGTGATTCCAGCCGGCTGTGCAGCACAGGGTGTTCGGTCAGGTCGGATCATCCCAGCCTGTTCGGAACGCGAGCCCGGCAGCCTCCCCCCGGAGGACAGCATGTGCTCTGATTTGTTGTCTGGGAAGGACATCTGTGATCTCCATGCTCCAGGCACAAGCTCTGGCAGGACACCGAAGCCACCCAGGCATCGGCTTGTCCCTCCATCTGCTTGAGGTGGCCTGCAGCCCACAGGTCCAGTCGCGGCCACCTGGGAGGCCACATGTTAGGTGCATGAGAGTGTTCCTAGAATAAGACGTGATTTGTCTGCTTAATTCATAGCCAAATGACAGAAGGTAGACATGGTTAAATAAAATAAGACTAAGGGTGTAGCTCAAAGGTAGAATGCTTCTAGATTCAACCTCCATTACCAAAAATAAAAAGGAAAGGAAAATAAAGAAGGCTTGGTAAGGCATATGTCTTTCATTGCTTATTGTACATTTGTTTTGGCTTAGCTTAACCACTTAGGTCTCTGGAATTTAACACTATTTTAGCCTTCAGTTGGGCCTACCTTTTCCATGTATGTTTATACCATAACTTTATGATTCATTCACAACATGATCTTTTCAGAATGACTGGACAAATTCTCTGCAAATGATGTTCTTTTTATTATACATTTAATTTAAGCAGAGTATATGTAACCAAATGCTGAGGCATGCACGATGACCCCTTGACCCCTTAAGCAAAACGTCACCAAAATGCCTCTCTATATTTCATGCAAATTCACACCCTGTTTTTCTGCAACTGACTCATTTATTTTTCCACTCCATCATGAAATGTTTTGTGGGCCCCTCCTATGGATTGGGTACTCCCTGAGTCCCTTTTTTGGGTGCACCTGCTTTTCTTTTGTCTACAATACCAGTCACTTTTGAAGCTGTCCAGAAGCAGAGCAATGTCTGCAAATTGCATCATTTAGGGTGTGCACCAGGGAATCCTATATTAATTGACTGTCTATAGTTCCAATTAGAGCTATAACACAAACCATCTCGCCAACCACAGAGTCAAGATTGTTTGCATTTTAAAGCATTCCGTTGAGTGCTCTTTGCAATTATCCTTGCCTCTCTGTTTTCTGCAGTCTCTGATCTGACCTCAGTTGAGGTTTAGAGGTAGGTGGAAGCCTCTGCATATCCTGCTGGAGCTTGGTGGGAGAAAGAACAGGTTCCATATCAAGTTTGACCTGAAAATAGGATTCCCATTGCACAAAAGCCAACTTTGGATGAGGTGAGTGTAACTGGTTGATGATATACAACATCCCTTTCCCCTGCTGGTAGAGGGAGCTGCCAACCCTTTCAATGAAATCATCTCTTATACCTTGTGCAGGCTCTGCAAGTTTCTGTGGTGAGCTTAGAAACCTGCTTGTGCTCATTGCTCTGAGTGGTCTGCTGAGGCATGGCATATTTCAACACCTTCAAGGAGCTTCATAAAAAGAAAAATCTGCCTATATACCAGAGAGCAATGCAAGAGAAAATTGTCACTGCCTTCTAGTTTTTGTCGTTGATAAGGAAAGAGTCTCTTAGAGTCAATTAACTGCTCAACTTTTATATTAAATACATCTTTAAGTAATGAAATACACTAAACACCTAAGGGATTTGGGTTACCTAGTTTACAAAACATTTTGATATTTAGTTCCCTGATAAGCAATGTCAAGATAAAGCTTCAAAAAATTTCTAATTTTATCATATATTCAAAAATAATGATCTAGGTATGGTGGAGCATGCTTGTAATCCCAGTACTTGGGAAGCTGAGACCGGAGGATCGCAGGTTCAAGGCCAGTCCTCAGCAACTTAGTGAGACACTGTTTCAAAATAAAAAAATAAGCCCTGTGTGTCAGCGCACGCTTGTAATCCCAGTACTTGGGAGGCTGAGACAGGAGGATTGCACGTTTATGGCCAGCCTCAGCAACTTAGTGAGGCTCTCAGCAACCTAGCGAGACTATTTTCAAATAAAACAGGGTTGGGAGTGTAACTCAGAGGGAGAATGCCCCTGGATTCAATCCCCAGCACCACAAAATAGATAAATAAATAAATAAATAGATAAACAGATAAATATTAATATAGGGCTGAGAGGTAGAATGCCCCTGGGCTCAATTCCAATACCACACAAATAATAATAATAATAATAATAATAATAATAAATGTATCCATTATTTGTACAAATATTTATTGATCAGGCTATATGGGATGGGTATTCTCCTAGGTAATAGGAACAATGACAGCATCCCTGGTTTCTGGGAGCTAACGATTTAATGAGAAGGAAGACAAAAAAATTAATAAAATAAAGAACAAAATTGTGATAACCATTAAGCAGAGAATTACAATAGGGGATGTCACAGAGAGTGACTAAGTGGTGGCTTTGGGTTCTCTGTTCATGTAAGACCTCTCTGAAGGGGTGACATCTGAGCTCAATCTACATGACAAAAGGTGACAGCTATGCACAGATTGTCAGGAGAGCCTTTCAGGCTGAGGAAACAGCTCATCCAAAAGCCCAGGGCAGGAATTGGAGGGCCATGCTCAGGGGATGGAAAGAAGTACGTGGCAGAGTGGGGGTGGCAGGAGTTGGCCCATCAAGGCTGCTGTGAGGGGCGTAAACCCTACCGCAGGGAGTGTGGATTGTGTTGTATGCGTGATGAAAATCCATTGAACAGCTTTGAGTGATGTACTCATGGATATTATTTGCATTTCAATAAATTCATTCTAGCTACTATAATTGCAGGGAATCATGGGTCCAAACAGGTAGACCAGGTGGCAGGTGATCCCAGTTGCCCAGGGAAGGGAGGTGACTCGGTAGGAAAAATGGAGCAAGTCAGATGATTCCCAACCTATTGAGGGGGTAGTTTATGGCATTTGCTGATGAGCTGAGATTGTGATGCATGGGGAGACATTTGAAAATGTTGGTAAAGTTTTTAAATTATAAGGGTTTCAAAATATAGGGGAGTCGGGTGGAAGCAAGTCTGGTAGAAGCAGAATTGCTCCTTGAGCTCAACGAAGCTCTCCACCTCCACCCAAGCTTCACTTCCGCTTTGGAGTCTTCCATCTTCATCTGGGCTGTGAACCTGACTCCAGGCAAATCCCCATGAGTTCCCATTTTTTCCCATCACATCCTAGGGATTGAAGTGAACCTTCTGGGTACCTGGGTGCCAGATCTGGCATTCAGGCTGCACTGAAAGTCTTTATCTTCCAGGCCAGACCCTGGACTTGGCCCAGGATTACAAAACCTCATCTCAGCGAGGTGGGGGTCCCCACTCAGCAGTGTCCCATGATCTGGCTGCATGCAGGTATGACTGTGACCCAGAGGACAGCGGTAAGGGCAAGGGCAGAGTCTCCAATGGGGAGCCTTATGCCAAGTACTCAAAGTGGCTTCATTTCCAAGGGATCCAGGGAGAAGAAGGACAGTTCGATCACAGGGACCATCAGAGAGGCAGGAGGGAAGCTGGGGCCCTCTGAGGAAGGCAGACGGAGAGAGAGCATCAGCAACTTAGGAAGAGTGTGCAAAGTTTGAAACGGGGGAGTGGCACAGTCGGGTTTGTATTTTTTAGAAGAGTCTTCCATTTGGGATGCAGAAAACAGATTGGAGGAGTCAGGAGAAGAAGTGGTTGGGGTTATTCTGTTATTCTAGGGGGATGAGAAAAGAACTCTGGATAGTGTTGTGGGGGTGCCATGTTTTCTTTTAATGGGGTGACAGTTTCCTAGCTTAGGTGGCATTCCTGAGTCATCTCTCAAGCAACGCTGCCTAATCAGCATATGATGTAAGCCATGCATAATTACAAATGTTCTAGTAGCCACATAAAAAGTGTAAAAAAAAAGAAAAATTAATTTTAGTAATACATTTTATTTAGCTCAATATATTAAAAATATTATAATTTAAATCAACAGCATGTTTTTGTGTGTGTGGGGGGGTACTGGGGATTGAGCCCACAGGAGCATTCTACCTTTGAGCTACACCCCAGCCCTTTTTATTTTTATATGTTTTTTTAATTTTTGAAACAGGGTCTCACTAAGTTCCTGAGGCTGGCCTGGAACCTGTGATCCTCCTGTCTCGGCCTCCCAAGTACTGGGATTACAGGTGTGTCCCACCACGCCAGTCTAATCAGCATGTAATTTTTTTTTTTTTTTTGCGGTACCGGGGATTGAACCCAGGGGCATTCTACCTCCGCACTACACCCCCAGCCCTATTTTTTTATACTTTATTTTGAAACCAGGTCTCACAAAGTTGCGGAGGGCCTCACTAAGTAGAGAGAGAGATAGAGAGAGAGAGAGAGAGCTGAGGCTGGCTGTGAACCCGGATCCTCCGGTCTCTGCCTCCCAAAGTACTGGGATTACAAGCATGCGCCACTATGCCTGGCCATCAGCATGTAATATTAAGAAGACATTTCTCATTCTTTTTTTTCCTCACACCAAGTCTTTGAAATTTGACATGTATTTTACAATCACATCACATCTCAATCAGCACATCCACATTTAAAGTGCTTAATAGCCATATATACTAGTGGCTACTAGAGGAAATAGCCATCTAGGATGCTCTAGAATTCTTGTACAAATTCATCACTTATACCTATTAGTTATACTGGGCCTGCAGCCAGGAGACCCCAAATGTGGTCATATCTCTTATTCAAAAAAGCTATAATAATATAGAGGCAAAATCATCAGTGGCTTGGGTGTCAGTAGTCCTTTCTCTTGCTGGACGTAATGATGCCTTTTTGCTGAAAGGTTCAATGACTGAATAAATTTTTGTCTATGATAGAGGGGGAAATTCCAGGGCCACTATTTGCCAGGACTGCCTCAACCTACCAGTTTCAGTGTTGGACACTTTCCTCTCTGTGTGCAATGGTTTTGCCTCAAGCGCTCTTCCCGTCCGATGCAGAAAGACAGGCCGGCTTTGTCAGTGATTGGACAGAAACCCTCCCAGCATGTCTCCAGGTCCGTGGGAAGTGGGCAGGGTGGCTCAGCGGTGTGGCTTCTCCCATGAGTCAGGACTGAAATGAATGATGCCCCTGGGGCACCATCAGAGATAAGAGGCTGCTCGGACCAAGTCCCAGGACACATCACTCCTTATCCAAAGCTACTTCTTGCAAAAGGCCAGGTGTTAACCTGTCTGGCCCGGCTGTACTCCAGTGTGGGGAATCAGCTTCCTCACCTGAATTCCCAGAAAAGCTTTAGCTGGCTAGAACTTCCTTCCCTGCTGCTCCTCCTCCTCCTTGTGAAGGATTCAGCCTGAGAAAGGCCAAGTTCCAGAAGAAGCATTGGAAAGCATGGTGTGTAAAAACTCTTCACATTGAAAAGAATAAGAGCTCTCAGCGGTGCCCTCTCATTGTGAGTTGAAAAGAGATGAAATGCGTATGTAAATAAACAGATTGATGGATAGATGATGAGAGAGAGAGAGAGACAGAGAGAGGACGAATACTGAGACAGAGACAGAGATTATGCATGTAGATACACACTGACATCTGTGTCTTCAGAATTTACAATTGTTCAGAAGCCTCGAATCTTTAGGATCCTGCATAGACCTGAAAGGTGAGCACAATTTTACTTGGAGAAGTCAAAATAAATTTTACTATGTCCATCATTTAAAACTCTTGTGCTTTTCTCATTGGGGAAAAAAAAAATCACCAGGCCTTCACCCAAGCTAACAGAATGTCTCTTTGCATGCACTCTAACAGATCTGATTAGCAGAATAATTATGATGTGAGTGGATGCTGACCTACACTGGAAATACATTATTTTTCCACTTGATTGAGTCTGAGAGGAGCTTTACTGCCCTCCCCAGCCATGTGGATTTGGTCAAGTCACTGTAAATTCTGCAGGTACCTGATGTCTCATTATACTACAGGGATTATTTGATGTTCCTAGCCTCAGTACCCCCATCACTATATATTTGTGTTATTCACCTATCAACTGAAAATGACCTATGGAACTATTATCAATGAAGAGCAGGCACTGTCTTTCTTATAGTTGTGTAAGGATATTCCTGGGTCTCACCCCAGGACTTCTGAATTAGAGTGAGCCTTATTCCAATTCAGCTCTTATTCTGCTCAATGTAAAGAGTTTTTACACTTAGTTGTTCGCAACAACTAACCCTGTGATTCTAATGTTTGTTTAATGTTGGGAATGTTCCAGAAGGCCACTCATTTTCTTATTCTTTGTTGTGCAGTAGGATCACCAGGGGAGTTTAGAAAATGCTCCTTGGGAACCCACCTCAGCTGTTCTGAGTTGACGGGTATGGCCCGAGCATTAGGATGTTTCAGTCCGTCAGAAGATTCCAGTGTTTGACCAAGGCTGAGGATCTCTCATCCTCTGTGCAGGCAATATTTTTCAAGATACTAACTGCCCTCAATACATGCACATACACACACACACACACACACACACACATACACTCTCTCTCTCTCTCTCTCACACACACACACATACACACTCTCTCACACACACACACACTCTCTCTCTCACACACACACACACACACTCTCTCTCTCTCTCTCACACACACACACACACACACACACACACTCACACTCACACTCACACTCACACTCTACACTTGTGTAGCTGTCTAAGCCCTGCCACATCTTCATCTTCCCAATGGATGGCCCAGGCATAACCTTGAATGTCCGTCACACTCAAAGCTCAAACAACTCGAAGTTGAAACTTAATATTACAAACCAGTCAGAATGTTTTTTCTCACTATCTAGTTGGATCACTTTGCTGCAACCTTTGCTCATCAGTAAAACTTCCAATGCACAATTGTCAATGCAGAGAGTAAACATCTAAACATACCCATGCTTGCCTTCCTAATGACACACCCAACTCCCAGGCCCCACCGTAGTGATGTTTCCCTTATTCCCTGTCCCATATCCCAACAGCTATTTATATGATTATCATTTTGATCATCTGATTCCACTCCGGGGTTCCACGGGCACAAATGGCTGGACCCTGGAGTGGAGGGGGGTCTGAGTCCTGCAATCGTCTCTTAATGTTTATACTTGAGAAAAGAAATGCATTTTCCCCTACCTAGTAAATATCTTCCCCATTGATAGCCTAATTTATTTTCAGCTGGAAAGCTGGAGGCTGGCGTTTCCTCAGGGGCTAGGAGATGAGTCTGAGGGTAGTCAAGGCCAAGTGGAGGAGGGTACGCCTTCAGAACACTACATGAACAGGGTTGCCTGATCCGCAGACCCAGGGAGGACCCCGGGCTCCTCACCACTGTTTTGGACAGTGAATCAAAGCACAACACAACTTCTTTCCTCCTGCAGTAGTCCCTACTGGATATTCTCCCGCTGCCCACATTTGCATGACAGGTGTAAATTTCCTTGGCCACTTTGCCAGGAATCTACATTTAGATAGAATATTTTATCAAGTCAAAAAAACTGACATTTTCTGTACATCTTTTCTTTCCCCCTTTTTGGATAGGTAAAGAGTGACTTTGTAGCATCTGTGATGAGGAAGATCACAGCACAAATTCTAACCTGCTATAAAGTTTGAAAGTATATTAATTTTATTTTTCACACCTTATCCCCCCCAAAAAAAATTTAAGCTGGCAGAAGCCCTGGGACGTATCGGGTAAGGGGTAGGCAAGTTGTCCTTTGTACCCATTTCCCTTTTCTTTTAGAGTCAGCTAATCTCCTTCTGCAGAAAAGTGGATATGGAATTGGCACGTTAATGACCGAGGCTTTTATCTTTTCATAATGCTCTTTTCCCCTCTGTGTCTGGGTACTATTCTTCTTTCTTCATTAATAAACTATGACTTCTCTCATTTTTTTTATATGGAGAAGTGTTTTAAAAATGAGCTTTAAGTAGGATTGAATTGTGACTCCGGACAGTGAATTAATGAATATTTTAAGGCTCAAATTGAAATAATGATCTCTAAAAATAAAATTAAAGGTTTGATTAACTAATCTTTATAGAGAGAGATCATGTATGTATATATACATATATATACTTTATATGTCCTATTGCAATTAATTGATGCTTTTATTTTCTCCTCTCTCAGTACTTTGATTTCTGTTTGATTAAGGATAAATAATCAAATAAAGATGTCCCCTCAACGGTGTCCCCAGATGTCCTTGCTTCTGTATCTGAGACCTTGGGTGGATGAATCCTGTTTGGAAGTTGGAAAGGTAGGCAGCCTCCAATGTGGCTCAAGGACCTACTCCTCCTGATTCTTACAGTGTTTCCATTGAAGCCAGGCTGGACTGAGCAACGAGTGCTTTCAAGACTGGGTTGTTAGAGGCTCGCTAGCATTCTTCCTGGGTCTCATAGATAGCTAGCTCATGCTGGGGAAGCCAGTGTCATGCCGTAATCACTAGGGACAGCAGATCTAGCAAATGAAAAGATAGAAGGCACAATTAAATTTGGATTTTAGAGAAACGGTGTTTCTTTTAAGGATGAGTGTGAGGCATAGAACTTGGATCATGGAGAAGAACTGAAGGCCCCCAACCAACAGCCAATGCCAACCGGCCAGCCATGTGAGACAGTCGCCTCGGAAGCCAGTCCTCCAGCCCCAGGAGTCCTTCCATACCCACAGCCTCATTAGCTATGACGATCCAGGCTTGACCAGTCACCTACTCCCAAATTCCTGACCCACAGACACTGTGAGAACTAGGAACTAATAGTTGTTATTTTAAATAAATGTTGGGATATTGTCATCTGCAGTCAAGGTAATCAATAGAGATTTTGATTTTTTGAGGGTTGCAATAGCTTGTTTTGACTTCTATTTTTGTAAAAATAGATTCATATTGCTGATATCTGGTTAAGGGACTTCTCAGACTCTGCCTTCTCCCACTCGGGCTGGTGAAGGAGCAGTGGCAGTCCTGTGTCCCGAGAAAGACATCTTCCAGGGGGGCAGCACAAGTCTCATCAGCTAAGGGGCTTTTGGGGGACTGCAAATAATGCCTGAAGGGGTAGAAGGATTAAATGTAATCCAGATTCCTTTGAGTTCTCTTTAGAGTCAAATTGCAGAAAATGAGACTGGTTGGCAAGCCTGAAGGACAGGGTTTATACTGAAAATAGGAACCAAAGAGTAGTTTAGGAGCTTGGAAGAAGCTAAGACAGAACTGGTTCTATGAGGACAAAAGGATGAGGAGAGTCTTGGGCAACTTCCCGGGAGTGAACTAGAGGCTCCTGGTTTGCCACCGCCGATCTTTTCTTATGGATTGTATTTAGAATGACCCCCCAGACCTCAGGTGGTAGACAAGGCAGCCATGTTGGAGATGGGACTTGGTTACTGGGGAATGGTCTCTGGAGGTGTGGCTGGGGACAGTGTTTCCCTGGAAGGCTACCGCAGCTTCCTGCTTGTCTCTCTCCCTTGCTGCCCTGAGCTGGTAACAAGTTCTTTCGTTCTCCTCTCTGCCATGATGCTCCAAGGACCTGCAGCCCGGCTCCTGCTTGGAAGCTGTTCTAACATGGACTGAAATCGCCAGAATCATTAGCAAACAAATCTTCCTTCCTCTAAGTTTCATATGTGTGTCAGGTGTTTGGTTCACAGCAATGGGAATGATGACTGTAACACCTTTTGGTATTGACTTCCCAATACTATATTCTGCATTTAGGTATTTGAGTCATTTTGTATAGGGTCTTAGAAGCACTCTGGGGGGAAAAAAAGTAACCAGAACCTTCTTTGCTCTGTTTTATAGGTTCAGTGTTATTGTAATGTTTTTGATGAGTTGGATGGCTACTTTCTGAAGTAACCAGAAAGGACTGGCATGGGAATTCGTTATTAGGAAAGCTGAACTGAACCACAGTGCCATCCTCAAGGATATTGGTTTTGGGGTAGACACAGCTGCTTTCTACAATGGGCACTTGAGGACAGAGCACCTCTGGACCTGTCACCAAGCCTTATGATCATGATGTGGTTTAAATGGCTGGGCCTCTGAGTGCAGTTCTGGCCTGAAAAGTCAGAACCAGCCAGTTCCTCACTAGAGGAAGAAACATCATCCATTATACTGTGAAGGACCCCTGTCCAATAGTGATGTCCTGTGCTGATGATTCCTAAAGACTCTTGCTACTCGGTACAAGGTATGAGAATTCACCACCTTGGATGGAGTCTTTGGATGATTTCAGAAGTGGTGTCTTCTTAAAAGGGAGATATTGGCAAGCTTGCTACCTAGGGCAGGTGGAAGATTCTGTGATTAATTGGAAAAATACTTAAGAAATAGGACCATTTTGTATCTCAAGTGAAGTCATCCATGTCAGTTTGTGTTTTCTAAGATAATCCTGGGAGGTTGTCTGTGGCTAGAATATGAGTTTCAATAGCCAAATTGAGAAGCCATAAGCCAGTGATTCTCAAACTTTAAGGGACCCCAGAGTTACCTTGAGAGCACGAGGAAACACAGTTGCCAGAGTTCACACTCTGAAGATCCTAATTCGGTAGGTATGATGTGACAGTCAAGAACTAAGAGCTTGCATTTCTAACAAGTTCCTAAGTCATGTGCGTGTGTTACCAGTACCAGGACCCCACTTTGGGAACCACTGCTATGCCCAGCAAAACACCAGTGCTGATTTAAGGAGAGAAACAATACAAACTGATAGAAAGCTCTGGTTTAGAACTAAAATACTGTAGCAAGGCTGGGAAATCAACAGAAAAGGCAAGGATTCAAAACCAAGTCATTGGGTCCTCCGTGTGCAGAGACTGAAAATCTTCAGTGCAGAGACTGAAAGTCACTATGAAACATCTAGAATCTTCCTGAAACACCCAGAACTTGCTATTTGGTAGTGGCTCTTTCACTCTGATAGATGCCTGACTTTTCAAAGTGGTCTGTTTGTCAAGGAACCATGAAGATGTGTAAGGTGGTATGTGAAGGACACAGGCTCGTCAGCACAAAGGTGCCTGTTGTCCCAGTTTGTTGGGATAGGAGATGTTCTTGCTTCTGGTGTGTGTAGAAATAAGGATAGAAGCAAAGGGGATTGGGTGTTTTCACTCCAGAAAGTTCCATGCTTGTTTCCAAACTGACCTCTGAAATCCTCTCTCACTCTCTTAGGGAAAAGAGCTCTACTTGAGGGAAGAAAAATGTATTTTTGTGTGTGGCAATGTGCGGTTGGCAGGAGGGGGGCTGAGATTTTTCTACCTCCGCGAGCAGGCTTCCAGTGCTGTGCCTGCCAAATTCAAGCAGCAGTCGACACCAAAGGCCGAGAGTAATGCCCAATGGCTGTCTTCTTTTTTCCCCTTTGGTTTTCTCAAAAAAATGTAGACAGTGGAAATAATATCCCCACTCCTTGCCCCTGCCATAATGCAGTCCATTTGTCTAAATTACAGACTTCAGCAATTATTTGCATTTTTTCTTTTTCTTTTCAGATTGAAGGCAAATTATGTTCACGATGGGTGAGGTAGCAAAGCAATCATGGAACCATCTTCATATTCTCCTGCAGGGAGGAGGAATGCTTTGAGAACCTACGACATGGGATGTGTTTTGCCCATGGCATCTCCTTTGGTCTTTCCTTCAGCCTCATGATGTACACACTTCCATGGACCCCGTTATCTTTATTTTAAATGTTTACTTTTAAATAGCTGTAGATTTACAGAGGAGTCATGAAGAAAGCACAGAGAGTTTGTCTATCCCCTCCCCTAGCATCAGCATCCTACCTGACCATGCTATCTATTTTTTAAACTAAGAAATCAACATTGAAACCACTATCAGCTCAACAGCCAACTTTACCCAGACTTCAACGGTTTTCCCACTAACACCCTTGCCCTGTTCCAGGATCCCATCCAGGCAGGACACAAAGTACATTTAGTCATCGAGTCTCCTTGGTCCTTTCCGATCTGTGACAGTTTCTCAAAATTCCCTGGCTTTTCATGACTTGGACACATTTGAAGAGTGTTTTGTAAAAAAATCCCTCCATGTGGGTTGGTCTCATGTTTTACTCTTGATTAAACCCAAGGTTATGGATGTGGGGGAAGAAAACCACAGAAGTGAAGTGATCGGTCACACTTTTCCATGGAGAAAACTCAAGTTCAAGATGACTTAATACATTGGCCAAAGTCATTTGACTCAGAAACGTTATCTCCAGTGGCTGAGCCAATATTGTACCATGTCCTCAAAACTCCACCATAGAAAGCATGAAGTAAAAGATGACTCACAGAGGCAATGGGAAGGGATTGGCTTTAAGGAGAGAGACTATTCTAATGGGAAAATGACCTCAAATTACCTTTATTCTCACATGTCACTTGAGTCCAGGGAGGGGACCATCTACGTAAGAGCAAGCAGTGGGAAAAACATAGACGGATCCACACATATGGAGAACCTCTGGCAGGGTATTTGAAGGTACCAGGTTACCTTGAAAATGGACACAATATCTGGGAGGACATTGGTTCGGCCATGTTTATATTTTACCAATTTAACTGGGCTTTCTAAAAACGTCAATGCCAGCAACACTGAAGTGCTGATTATCCACTCTCCAGTGTCCCTCTTCACACTTCTTTCCCATTCACGGCCAGCTTACAGGAGAAGGAATGATACTTAAATTATTTTTGTGTTTTTGCAATACCTTTCTTGCAACATGAGCCCACTTTATTCTTAAAACACATCATCAGAGCCGGGCGTGGTGGCACACGCTTGTAATCCCAGTATTTTGGGAGGCGGAGAACGGAGGATCCGGGTTCATGGCCAGCCTCAGCTCTTGCTCTCTCTCTCTCCCTGTCCCTCTCTCTCTCCCTGTCCCTCTCTCTCTCCTTAGCGAGGCCCTCCGCAACTTCGTGAAACCCGGTTTCAAAATAAAGCATAAAAAATAGGGCCGGGGGCGTAGCGCGGAGGTAGAACACCCCTGGGCTCAATCCCCAGTACCGCAAAAAACAAACAAACAAAAAAAAACCCCACATCATCAGGTTTTTGAACCAATCCAAAGCCCTCACTTTGATTCTGAACCAGTCCATTAACCCAGAATCTTCTGGTTGCAAGTGACAGGGATTTTGAACCAGTCTAAATCCTAGGGAAAGTGAGTCCCAGAATGGGGAAGAGCATCGGCCAATATTCCTTATGCCATTCCTCTAGTAATCCATTACCAAACTTAATCTTTAAAGGCATACATGAAGCAGGATTAAAATATCCCTTTGAAACTCGAGGCAGTGATGACTCGCTCAAGTTCAAGTTTAAATGGTGGAGACCATGCTTAGAAGCAGCCAGACCTCCTAAGTTGGGATCTAAAACTTTTTCACTTTATTTCTTTCTCACTCTGTTAGCTCAAGTAATGTTTGTGAAGACAGTTGGTGACCTCATAGCCTCAAACGAGTGATGAGCTAGTGTTCATTCAATGTGTTTGTTCTTATAGGGTGGGACCTCAATGTTTCCAGCCCTTGGGCACATCTGCCAACTCTGTTCTATAATCTAAGAACAGTGAGGCAGGACACACAGGCTCAAATGGGAGATGGAAACGGTTGTCTTTGTTTTTTGCTACCCAGATGGTAGACAGACACTCTATCAGGGAATTCTCCCTCCACCCCACATTGATTTTTCCATATTAAGGACTATCTGTGTACAACATCATCTCAGGTGCTTTGAGAAATAAAATTGGTGAATTGGGTGAGTACAATCCTACAGGAGTTTATAGCTCATTCTTTGCACCAGGCAATGTATTGGGTAGTGTGTGTGTGTGTGTGTGTGTGTGTGTGTGTGTGTGTGTAAAGCTATATAACTTCTAATACACAGTAATTCTCATGATACCACTTAGCAGTAGACATCATTTCCATTTTTCAAGTTATGTTCTCATCTCAAAGAACTTTCTGTGTTTGTAGTCCTCAGTACATAAAGCAAGAAATCACACCTATATCCATAGGACCCTGTAGGTAGCACTCCTCCTATATGTTTCCCTAACCAGGAAGAGAAGATGTACTCCTAATACCTGATAATGCACATAATACACTGTGATCATGAAATGATGTAAAAGCAGTTTATAACAACCCAAAACTGGGGTTGTTAGAATGTGTAGGAAGGGAGATTTTTTCATACCCAAAGAATTAATTGGAGACTCTTCAGGAGGTCATAACACATGAGTTCTCAAGGTTGAACCTGTTTGATTTGCTTGTGCCTGACCAATACCTCCCCACACACTCTTACCTCTAGGTTCAGCTTATGTGATTCTTATTGGAATACAACTAGCCTGAGCTCCAGGCATAGCACCATGACACGAGCCTAGATGTTCATGTTTAAGGACAGCCATGTTACCTATACCATGCTGTGAGTTTTACTGGACTATGGTAAAACCTGGCTAAGATAAATGCCAGCATCGGGCAAGTTAGAGAAAAGAAGGAGAATTGTGTGACTAGATCCAGCTATGCCTGAAGCTACTTACCTCTGGACATCTTACTTACTTGAGGCAATAATTAAACTTCCTGTCACTTGCAACCAGAAGATTCTGAGTTAATGCATTTGTATAAGAGGGTAAGGATTTGGCAGCTACTGATATGGAGAGAGGAGGACAGGAGGGTTGGGTTGAATGATAAGCTGTTCCTGTTGGCTGAAAGGCCTGGATTTTGAACAGCTGTTCAGGGTGTCATTGCAAGTTTAAAAGGTGTCTCCCTAAAAGCCAGACATTAAATATTCCTAAGCAATCCAGAGATCAGCATCAGAATCTTATTAAAACCTCAACATATTGAGTGGGTTTTCAATTGAACAAAATCAATTCTGTTCTTCCTAATTCAATTTGAGATGACTGTTAGAACCAACAGAAAAAAAATTAATAGTCACTTCAACCCTTTTAAAGTAGTAACTGCCCTCTTGTCTTCTGCATATCATTCACTCAGTTCCTATTTTCCCCCTGAAGGGAGAAGAGACATAGGAAAAATGTGTGTGTGTGTGCGTGCGTGTGTGTGTGTGTGTGTGTGTGTGTGTGCATTTTCTTTTATCATCAAAATGTATCACAGTTCCTGAGCTGTGTGTGTTTTAGTTGCTAGGTATAAGTGTGTATAGATTTATAAAAGTCACCCCGAGCTCTCCAGTGCAATTCCACACACAGCGCGACCCAGGATCTTGAATTGTTTGAATTTCAAGTTCTACCTTAGAGGTTAGCTATAGAACCTCTCCAGGGGGTGGCCAAGTTAAACTCTACTACAGGACAGATAGATGTGCCTTAATACATGACAATAATAACAATAGCCTCTGTCCGGGACTGCGTATTCAGTACCAGGCCCACTCGTTCATTCATTTAGTGACTATTTATTAAACACGTTTGATGTGCCTTCAGGGATCTCATTTAATCCTCGGGGCAATCAAATGGGGGCAGTTATGAGGATTAAATGGGGCAGAGAAAACACCACCACTCCTGGAATGAAATAGGACCACATTGGAGCAGAGAGCATCAAAATAGAGGACGCTCCAGACAAGACCCCACCCCTATCTAGAATGACCTGAGGCCTGTCACCCCAGCCCATGGGGAATAGAATGTCTGGTTGAAGTCTGACGACAGAGGGTCCCATGTGACATCTATTACACCCATGAAGTCTGAGATAACTGAGCGCAACCCCAGAAGTGGGTAGATACACTGGCTGCTACTCGATGTCTCTCTGCCCAGCCATTTACTTGAAGTCTTTCCCAAAAGGGACGTGGCTCCCTTCCTCGGGACTGTTAGGTTTGGAAACGTTCTACTTGGTTTTTCCTTCTCACAAATTAATTACAGTTGAAACTTTCTGCTACACCCAGAGAATGTGGTTCAGTTTGTGGCGGGGTATCTCATACATTTTCATGTATGAGTTAGACCACTCCAACAAGCTGCAGCTCCTGTCCATGATTCCAGAACAAAGCAGGTTTTGGACCACAACCCCCAAGCCTACAAAACTGTACATATTTGATCTTTGTTTTTGTTGTGAGTTTTGGCTTTTTTTTTTCCTTCTTTCCTCCCCTCCTCCTCTGGATAGATCATGCCAGGGCAAAAAAAAAAAAAAAAAATGTCTGGGGAAGGTTCGGCTTAGGTCTGTCAAGCCTAAAAACCTTTAATCCTCCTCTTCCCTGTAATGAGTTTGAGACGCCGACAATTTGGTTTCCCCCAAGCCTTTCTGGGCATGATCCAATCAATGTTTAATTTCCCAAACTGGCTTTGTGAGAAGATTTATTTCCTCGTGTTTGTCTTGCAAACAATATTTGTTCTAAACTTTGCACAAAACAAGGAGCAAATGCTGTTTTAATTTTTTTTTTAAGAAAGAGGTTTCTACAAAGAGAACTGCTGAGAACGCTGGGGGTGGGGGAGTGTGTGCTGGACGGCTCGTTGGGCTTCAGTGAAGCCAACAATCTGGACCCCTGTCCTGTCACCCATAGTCCACCTTCAGACTGTGAGAACTTCCTTAAAATGTTCTGCTCAATCCTATCCTATAGTGTGCAAGTTCTTCTCTGTCCATATCTGCCTCCTTCTACCCATCCCTCAAGTGCCCACTGAACATGTTCTTGTTGTATTCTTGCCCCTCAGTCTGTAGCCGTGTGGCCAAGCAGATGTCGTCCCTCCTCCAGACCCAAGGGCCAGCACAGGGCTATTTTCTGCCCCATCATTAGTCTTCATTTTATACTGTCTGTCTTAGTCCTTAATTGCCTGGGAGCAAGGTCTACCCTGCAGGACCAACCAGAGAACCTGTCATGACAGATACTTAAGACCCAGTGGCTGAGCTCTTAGATGACATTACCCATTCTTGGATTTTGGAGATCATTTCATTGCTTTATAAGAGGTATACATTCTCACAATAGGAATGCTTGCACAACACAACAAAAGTGCAAGTAAAGAATAAAATTACTAAGATGCCGTCATCTGAAAAATGACATGTAACAGTTGACTAAGATTCTCTCAGTGCTCCCTGCAGCACATATACATAGACGAAAGACCAGGTCATTAGATGGGTAGATGGAATTAATTCTGGAAAAAATGTACCATTTGTCATTGATACTTGATTTTAGAGTTTTCAAAGACAATTAATTTGTATACAGCCATCCCCTTAATATCTGTGGGGATTGGTTCCAGGATCCCTGTGGATACCAAAATTCAAGGATGCTCAAGTACCTTAAAGAAAATGGCATTTACTTATGACCTACACATATTCTCCCCTCTACTCTAAATCATATCCACATTACTTATAATACCTAATATGATGTAAATGCTTCATAAATAGTTTTACTGTACTGTCTAGGAAATAATGACAAAAAATTATATATAGAGAGACATATATATAATTGTACACATATACATGAACAAACACACACACATATATGTACATGTTCAATATAGATGCAATTTTTTTCTGAATATTTTTTATCCATGGTTGGTTGAATCCACAGACATGGAAACAAGGGTTAAAGATAAAAGGAGAAATAGCTGATGTCAAGTAGTAATAATTGCTGCATTAAAGCTAAGTGAATCTTTACAAATTAGGTTCGTCATTGATACCCAGCTTCAGTTGCAAAAGAGTGTGAAAGGCAATTGGAAGGTGGGAATCATTGTCATTTTATTATTTGATTCTTTTCAGAAATGCCATAAATATAAACTTTACACAGTATTTATTTAACCTTTGCTATGAAACAAAGACATAAGAACAAATATATTTACTTCATTTCCAGTTCTATGGGGATCTCTCAGTTATATTACTGTTTTTACATTGCCATGGTTTATACCGTATATGTTTTATTCTGTAACCACAAATTCTACCCTTACTTATTCCTGGCTATTAAAATATTTTAATGGATTTAATTCTCAGTGCTAGCCCTTGTAATTTGTTTTTATATATTTTTATTTTGATATCTCATTGTTTCTATATTCCACCAGGAATGACTTACTTATCAAGTTCTTGGGTTTTCGAGAATTTTGTGTATGACTCTTATACCTGAAGGATGTTAGGTAATATCACTAATAAGAAAAAATCAGCTTTATTGAAGGAGGAAGATGTATTAGATTTAGGAATTAGAATGTGTCAAGCCAATACATTCGGGGAGATACACTGAAGTAAGCAAGGGAGATATGGAGGAAATTCCTGCAAAGCCTTCTATTGCAAGAATCATCACAGTTATAAGTGTAGACTAAATGCAGTTGGGATTCATTGGAGATAAAGTCGAGGCTAAGCCTGGATTTTGCAGGCACCATTCCTGATGACAGATTAAGTGTCCTTTTCTCATTTATATTTTCTTACAAAGAAATAGGTTAGAACAAAATGGAAATAAAAAATAAATAAGAGCTGTAGCTCAGTGGTAGAGTGCTTGCCTAACATGCATGAGGCTCTGGGTTCAATTCCCAGTACTGCAAAGATAAAGAAGTAAGATAGATGATAGATTGGTAGGTAGATAGATGATAGATGATAGACAGATAGATAGATAGATAGATAGATAATGAGGAAATGGAATAACTGCTACCAGTTGGGGGTTCCAAAAGTTTTCTTTATCATCCTGGTGAATATGTAAAGAATAGCAACAAGTTGATGTAATATATGATGTGATTGGTCACATAAACTCCATTTTGGAGGACAGTATGGGGAGGAGTTTTGAAAAGGACAAAGAATGAGGTCTTGAAGAAATGGAATTGGAACACATCAAGGCTGCAAATCAGGATCTACCAACATACTCTCTAACCAGGGCAAAGGAAATTTCAGGACTGAGGGATGACAAGAGGCTTCATAAATTTGTTTGGCACTCTGGTAGTTGTGATAGTTCTCTGACTTGACTAGTTCCCCACCTTTGCTGCCAGGAACAGGCTCTACACATCCAAGGCTATAGGTAATCTAGAATTTTTGATTATACCAATTCCCACAGGACTCAGTGAGCACTGTTCTTTAGACTTCTGCCATCCCAGTTCCTTTCTATTATCTTACCATCTATTCTTTAATCTCCCTACCATATATCTTTCTTGAACTGTTTTCCAAAGACATTTAATTTCTCATATTATTCATCTGTTTCAAGGACCCATCCTTTCTTAGGTACATATTCCCTACCTAATTTGCCCCCATTTCCCTCCCTTCCTCCTTTCCACAATAGCTTTTGAAAAGTCTGTTTTCTTCTTGGCATTTACTCATCTGCAAATAGGAGCAGTATTTTCTGGACTGGTATTTTGTTAAAGACTAGTGTAGAGAGGTTGTTCTTATAGGTTCTCTAGAATGACATTGAGGCCTTTGGTGTTGATTTGTGCTGGGGCATCTGCCTATGTCATTTTCCAGCATTCAGGTGACTCTTAGGCACTCCACAAAACGTCATAATGTGCAATCACTGTGCCCTGATGTGTTGACTGTGGCTTCCTCTCCCTTCAGCACCTTGGTGATCTCCAACAATCTGCCTTGGCTAGAAGACATGATCTCAGGAAGTTGAAATGACAAGTCCATGTGGTTAGTCTTATTTCAATTCCACCAAACCTGCCATTATGTGACACATTCCTCTCCTATTTTCTATATTTCTTCTCCTCTTTCTTTGCTCTGCATCTGATCCATAGCTCTAGAGGGAAGAATCACTCCACGATTCTTTTTAGAGCAACTTCCAGAGAGTTTTTGCAGAAAGCTGCACTCTGCCTGAAGCCTGAAGAGGTCTGTGTTGGCGCTCTCCATCTTTCTGTGTTTGGGCTCAGATTTCATTGATTTGGCAGCCAGGCTCCAGAGCTTGTGGTTTGGGGCTGTGTCCGTTTCCTTATTGCATCTAAGACAGTGTTCTCTTCTTTACCTTCAGTCTGCCTGTGTCTCTCTGTGCATGTGCCCTCGGGAGACAGAAGGGCGTTCAGCTGGACTTAGCTCCTCTAGTCACTTTTCTTGCTTTGTTATGAAACGTTCACAAGATCTTTTTTTTTTTGGACGTGTGGGAGGAAAAACAAAATTTATAATGGTGATGTTGAGTTGTCTGATAGGCTTTCATTGTTCACCAGAGATTCACATGAAGAGGAAACTATAATGTGCCCCAAATGCCATAGCTAGAGCTCATCCATCCAGAATTTACCAAATGTCATAGTAGTCAGGGAAATTTCTGAGAAAGGTGCCTTCAAACAGGCTTCAGTTGTTGAATTCCTATGTGACTTAGCTGAATGTCATTCTGTTTTCTTGCCCCTGGCCTTTAAAGTTCACAGAGGAGCAAAAGCAACATTGGTCCAAGTTTCTAAATATGGCTCTGTCCTTCCTAGGTAGATGATTTTTGTGACATTATTTAAAATTTCAAAGATCCAGTTTAGTCACCTCTAAAATGGGAGTTTATGTTGATCAAATTAGAATGAGCATAAAAAAGGTTTTTTAGAAACCATAGTTTCATTGGCCTGGATAAAAGATTCCTGTATTGGCAAGAGAGAGGAGAGTCAAGACCTATCCCCTTAAAAGGGCTCTTTCCTCTTTGGCTGCATGATGCTCATTCTCTTTGATCCTCCTTTCCTCTATTTATTCATCAATAAAAGAGAAAACAACACTATGTGGGATTATTGAAAAGATCTTATAAGATCATCACATAAACAGAGTATCTGAGGACCCAGATAAGGAAGTTGTTGAGACTCAGTTGAGGACTAGCCTTCTTTACTTTCCTGCTAATGTATTTCATCATGAAGCATCCAAGAGACCTCTGAGCACCAAATATTCAGAGAGACCCTTTCCTGCCCCTTCCTCTGGCCCCCACCCAATCAGAGGCAATAGTCATCTTACGTTTTCTGAATATTCTCTGTCTTATGACTGACGCAGCCACCGACATTGAGAAAATATAAAATAAACCTAATTGCAAAGGAGATTCTGTACCTAAACAAGGACTTGGCAAAGCGTGGCTGTTCTTGTCTGGCACCTGTGACTCCCTGGCCTCTTTTCTTCACTCCGGTGGTCCTTTCTGGATTGTCCCTGCTTTCCCTCTACCCTGCAGCTCTCAGGCATGCCTGGCTTCCCCTGGACCACTCTACCTTCTGTCTACCCTGGCACAGAATCGACACCTGCTCTTACCCTAGCTGATCCCTGCCATTGCATAAATTCCACCTACATAAATTGGGCTAGCTCATCTCCACGAATATTCTAGAACCCAAGAGGATAAGTGCCTCTACTGCTTTCTAGGACAAGGAGGAACCACTCTAATTGATAGCAGCATTCTTTTCCACCTAGTCTGGAAGGGCCTCCAGATCTCTTCCCACACCATGGTCCAGCTTGTCAGCATCAACTGCAAGTGAGCTACAGCTTCTCTGCCCAGCATAGATCATGAGATGCTGGCGGACCTGTCTTGTTCCTTCTGTCTATTTGAACCTCAGCACCAAGTGTCATACCTAGCACAGGTGGGTACACAATGGGTGCGGAAGGAATGAACGATGTACAACAACCAACAATCTTGCTTCCCTCTGTTTGAACCAAGGCTGGAAAGTGACACGGCTCGCACTGAGCACGTCCCTACTTCTTTGAGAAGGAAGCTGCCTCTCTAACTCTTGGCGATGATGTAAACTGGGCGGCGGAGCGACCGCTCTCCAAAGGGAAGAGGCTTCATTAAGAGCAGTAGCAGTTCCTGCCTCGTTGGCTTATTCTCAGAATGCAAAGAGCAGTTACTGTAAGGAAGCCGGCTGTCTGGGCCAGCAGCTTTATCAATGAATAATTTCCTGAAAGGAAGAGAATCTATGGAGACCATACACTATATTTGATCTCGGAGCATGCACACAGCGAGCAGGACTATCTTTGATTCAAAGGAAGCGAGATAATTGTTTCCCAAACAGACTCTCGCTGGAGAGTGTGCGCCCTCCAGATCTGTTGACCCGCACACCAGCAGCCTCGGGTCTGCCCCAGACAATTATCCTGTTTTGCTAGGGAACAAATTGCTCTTTTGGGGTAATTCTGAGTCAGTTTGCCAAGTTCACAGCCATCCCGGGGGAGCCTCTGGGGTAAAAGAACTCTCCAAATCCCTTCTCTGGCCCTTCCAAAGGAAAGCAGGTCATTTTTTAAAGAATTCCAAAGAAAGCGGCTCATTCTGAATGATCCATCCTACCTTTCTAGAGGCCTCGGGGGCAATACATCCCTTCCTAGTGCTTGTGTGATGTTAGGGAACCAATTTCCCATGCAAGTAATTATGCATGCAATTAAGTAATTGTAGATGGAAAGAAAAAAAAAAAGGAAGAGAGGATGGTGCCAGAAAAGAAGTTGTGTGCATTTAACTTTCTAAAGAGAGCCTTTAGGGGAGAGGAGTCGAGCCCCGCTTGGATTCTATTCTCACAAATGACTGAATAAAATCAGAAGCTTGGAAAGAGTAAAATGTCAGCCTGGTATAATGTAGGAGCTGAGAATGTGCACCCCCAAGCCACGCTGCCTCTGTGCAGAGCCTGGGTCTGTCATTTCTTAGCTGTGTGACCTTGAAGAGGTTACTTAAGCTTTCTGTGCCTCCCATCTGCAAGCAATACAGCTGGTCTAAGGATATCTATATCAGATACCTATCAGGGTTTTAATGAATATATGGGTGTGCATGCATGCGCATGCATGCATGTGTGTGTGTGTGTGTGTGTGTGTGTGTGTATTTGCTTATCTGTGTACCTAGATATCTAGTTCTCTATTCCATCTAGCTATGTGGCTCTCTGTGGCTTAGAACAGCACCAGAGACTATACAGTTGTTAGCTGTCATTCCTGCGTCA
Organism: Glis glis; assembly: GCA_004027185.1. Taxonomy (NCBI): domain Eukaryota; kingdom Metazoa; phylum Chordata; class Mammalia; order Rodentia; family Gliridae; genus Glis; species Glis glis. Next base: position 42,194 of record PVJS01001886.1, on the reverse strand, counting down.
GTGGTATTTTAAGCAAGTTATGAGCAATCACTCTTTAGAGGACCTAAGTTATTTATCATGGCTGGGGATTCTTGCTTGTTGACCTTCTCACCTTCACATTAGAAAAGCAACTGAACAGAAAAAAGGTAAAGAGATATAAGGTGCTTACTTTAGGAGAGAGCAGAGAGACAGCATGTGACTTCTGGTTCTGGGAGTGAAAGAGTCAAAGCCGGGGTACCTCAGAGTCCTCCAGAGAAGCGGGGTTGTTTACAGTATATGTTTAAAATAATATTCCTGCTTAGTTGGGCCTCCCCTTGGGACAAGGCAATTTGAAGAGTAACAGAGGATTAATTAAAGCCAGTCCCTCTGCGAGCTGGCGATTCAGGATGGTGCCCAGGGATGCACCCTGCACTGCCCCGCACTGCGTGGAAAGAGGCTGGGCCTGCTGGAAATAATTAGTGCGGCCCCAGGGCAAGCTGGAGCTTTTGCCTCATTTGTATGATTTTGATTAATACTCTAATTTCACCTCCTTTGAATGCAGGAGGTGAGAAATGAATAAGGAAGAGGACAGAGCTTCCCAAAGCCCAAATCAATAAAGAAGGAGTCTCTTCTCAGTCCACTTTGGACAAGACAACCTGCCTTTTATATCCTGTTGGGGGCCTCTGGATGTGTGTGTGTGTGTGTGTGTGTGTGTGTGTGTGTGTGTGTGTGGATGCATGTGTGTGTTGAGAGATGGGTGGCCAGGAAGTTTCATCAGTGAGATCAGACCCAAAAGGCACATTCTAGGGATAGGAGCGAGCCGGCTCAGGGACTCCTTTATGCTGCAGGCAACATCTTTGAGTGCCTCTCTTGTCTGCTGGGTAGGCTCAACTCCCCTCAGCTCCCTCAGTATTTAAAGTTGGGGTGTCTTGGGCTCCTAGCCTTGTGCCCTTCTAGCCACTCTCTACTGGCTCTAGGAAGGACCTGCTAAATCAAATGTGTGACTGCTTCGCTCTCCTAGTTCCAGTCCTCTGAGAATCCACTCCATGAGGTTCATGATCCTATCTGGAAATGGTAGGCAAATGTGTGGAGAGCTCCCTGGCCCCTAAAATATTAAGAATCATAGCTCCAGGGGTCCCCGTCCCTTTGGGGAAAGCCCATGCTTATCCACATATGGTAGGACATTCCAGACTTTGGGACTCGCACCTCCTCTCCCTCTGGTCCTCTCCCAGCCTGTTCACTGAGCTTAAGGGTATTTTCAGGCTTGTCTTATACGATGATAATCTCTTCTTAGAAATAGATTGTTACAGGGCATGATCTCTTCCTCTGTTCTTGCTTTTTTACTGCAAGAAAATTTTCAAACGGAAAGCACAGTAAGGGAGCTTAAGAGATTCACTTAGGGAGGAGGGGTACAATTTAAGAGAACACGTTGAATAAAGGGTGACATTGGAGAGGATCTGGAACAGTCTACTCCTCGGGTTAGAAGACAACATGGAACCAAGGGGTCACTTTCCAGAGAAAGGGTCTGGAAGGGGCCGCTTTCTGAAGTGGGAAATGGCAGCGATTCTTCCACATGGTGAGCTTTTTTTCAGTTTGGAAACCTTCCCCCTCACATACATGCATGTGGGGAACTCACTGTCTCTTTTTGTGCCACAGCTTACCAAACAGCACCTGAGCTATTTCCTCCATGTTGGAAACCTTCCCATGGGGGTCTAAGTAAAACCCTAGGGAATGGGTTATGCATGCAGTAAATTTCACTTCCTGCCATCCCTGTGGTTCTCTAACCACAACTAGGTGGGGAGTCCTGTGTTTCCATTCATGAGGGCCTGATTACCTTCCCCTCAGGCACATTCAAATCTTGCCCTGACCCACTCATTTCTATCTAGCTACCTAACAGGTGCACAGTCCTCTGCTCATAAAGCGCTTTGCTAGAGCCTACCCTGCCCCTCTTGGCCTGGAACCTCCCTCCTAGCCTTCCGCACCCCACCTCGTGCTGGGCTTCTAGATGGCCCGAGCATGTGGCAATGAATTTCTTGGAGACAGGAGTCTTGTTTTGCACAATTTGGTCATCTAGGGGGGATGAGGGTCTGGCAAGGACTTGGATGGACTCAATAATTAGCCAGTGACCTTGGGCAAGGTGATGAATCCAAAGCTCTGGGCTTGGAAATGGTGAAAAACAAATAAAACATGTGAAAAGAGAAAATGCTCTAGAGTTGTGCTCTTCAATAAGGTAGCTACATGTGGCCATTGAAATATAAGTAAATTAGCCAGGCATGGTGGCGCACACTTGTAATCCCAGTACTTGGGAAGCTGAGACAGGAGGATCACAGGTCCGTGGCCAGCCTCAGCTACTTAGTGAGGCCCTCCACAACTTAGTGGGACCTTGTTTCAAATTAAAGACTAAAAAATAGGGCTGGGGGTGTAGCTTAGAGGTAGAATGTCCCTGGGTTCAATCCCCAATACCACAAAAAAATATATATATTACTTATATATATTTAATTTACACATGTATGTAAATTAAAATGAAATGAAATCGAGCATTCGATTCTTCAATCATAAGAGTGGCGTCTCAACTGTCCAGTAACCACACGTCACTTTTGCGGTGCACTGTATTCTATTATGTATTGTGGCATACACCTGCGTTGCCTGCAGCACTGCATAGTGCATTTCTACCATGATGGGAATCGTTTCGGTTGGACAGCCCTGCTCTAGGAAGTCTCTCAATTGCACTATGCTGACATTCTGCAGTTACAGAAATCTGCAAATTCCAAGGCTATCTGCACTGTCCTTTGCTGTCCCTGGGTCTTCCTTCCAAGTCCCTGGGCTTATAGGGACACCAGCTTCCTGGTTCCCAGTGTGTTTTTCCCACAGAGGAATTTGTTGGACTCCAGGCATGTTCAGAAGGGAGATGGCAGGAAGTATAAAAGATCTCCTCCCTTCCCTGGGAAACCCAAGCCCCTCGCCATGCTGTGCTGGGGGTCAGTGGATGGGTGATGTGGGGCTCATGGGGTCCCTTATATTGTATGTAGGCTCATCTCTGGGTGGGGGCAGACCTCTGAATTCAACTTACCTTTAGAACAAACCTTCCAGTTATAAAATCTAGGGTCTTGGAGATAGCCTCAGGGACAGAAAACATTTTTTGACTGGGGAGTAGAATTTCTGAAAGAAAATTTGGCAAATTTTTGAAAAGAAGGCTGAGGTAGGGTTTTGTCAAGCCAAAAAAAAAAAAAGTGTCAAGCCGGGCATGTTGGTGTACAACTGTAATCCCAGAATTTGGGAGGCTGAAGCAAGAGGATGGTAGGTTCTAGACAAACCTCAGCAACTTAGTGAGACCCTCAGCAACCTAACAAGACCCTGCTTCCAAATAAAAAATTAAAAAAAGGGCCAGGGTTATAGGTCAGAGGTAGAACACCCTGGGTTCAATCCCCAGTTACACACACACACACACACACACACACACACACGTGTTGGCTGAGAGCTGATGTGCTTCCTTGCAGGGCCAGTCTGCCACCAACTTGCTGGTGACCTTTGGCATGCCATTGTCTTGAATTCTGGCTCAGTACCTGCCCCATTTGTCCCAGGAATAGGCACGCTCCCTCCAGGATCTCTGATCCTAAAAAGGACAGCCTGAGGCTGCTGGTCTGTTTCCTTCTGGAAGCTCTCCTAGAGAAGCAATCTGGACGTTTGCAGAAGGCCTGTAAGTTTAGGGGAGGCAGATTGCTCCTTTGAGCGCCCCTCATGAATCCAAGACTCCATATCAGACCTTCTTATAGTTAGATATAAAATGTCCCCTAAAGAGCTCATTTATTAAACTCAGGGTTGACATAGTGGAGTCATAGTCACATAGTGAGGGTTGTAATCCCAGCAGTGGAGAAATCCACTGTAATGGACCTGCGTAGTAGGCCTGTAGGGTGTGGCTGGAGGGGGGTCCCTGTGGGGTGCAGCCTTGGGATTATATGTGGTTCCTCCTCCCTCTGCTCTCTCTCTTGCTTCCAGCCTCCATGATGTGAGGAGCACAGCCATGTGCTCTCCCTTTCTCCGCCTCCTGCCGCCATGCCCTGAGCTCCACGGTCCCCAGCCTCACATGGACTGAACCCGAAACCGTAAGAAAATAAATCTTCCTTCCTCTAAGCTACGTGGTCAGGTCTTTAGACTATGGCTGTCGGAATGCTGACTGGAACAGACACACGTCCACTCATCTCACCCTTTCAGGGTGATGCAAGGGAAGGTGGTTGTGTGCAGTCCCCAACTGCGCAGACAGATGAGCCACAAGCTTGGAATTGTCCCAGCGTCCTTCTAGTGCTTGTTGCTGATCACTTTCCACATCTCCGCAGTGCTTGGGTGGTGACGGGGGCCCCAGCCAATTACACATGGACAGATCACTGCCCACAGCCTCGCGGTTTGCATAGGTGTCAGGCTGACACATCTCCTCCTGGAACCGTCTCCTTTGATCTTCTCATCTACTCCTCCGGGCGGGCAAGGCGGGAAACGTTGGCATGGCTGCCTTGTAGAGACTGAGGTTAGGACCCCCGCCAGCAGCATTCACTGAAAGTGGAAAGCTGGTCTCACCGTCGGGCCTCAGGAGACGGGGCTGTGTGGCATGGCCACCCTTGGCACTGAGGAGAGGGAGATGAAGACAGGAGTCAGGAATGACTTCTGCAGAGGTACCTGTCATTCCAGGGAGAGACTGGCTGTGGATCTTTGTAAACATACAGGAACGAGATGACAGAGATGTTGAATGAAACAGAGGTTGAGACCAACATCTTCCCTTTTTCATTAGAAGCAAGAACTTGGTCAAATTCCTTCAGGCTCTTCCTTTGCAACTCCAGGATGATTCCCTCCCACAGGCTTGCTGGAGCACACAGGCCGTGTAGTGGAGCCCTCGGCGAGCAGTGCTGCTCAAGGGCTGCCCCTTCCCGTGTGTCCCCCTCCTCCTGCAGGCTCACAGGAGTGGTCAGAAGAGGCAGGTAGGAAACAGAGCACCTTCTTCTTGGCCCTGTAGTGAAAACTGGAGCTAGAAAATGGATGCTTTTAAGACTAGTCCCCCCACACTGCTCTGGCAGGCAGAATGCTCTGCAGGCAAGAGGGAGGCTCATTAGCTGGCACCATGAGGACCCACCTGTGCCAATGCTCAGGGTCTGAACCCAAGTCCCGGAACCTGAGCTCTGTGCTTCTCTGGGGCCCTGCTTCTGTTTCTGGCAAGGCCACCCCATCCGCGCCACCCTCTCCAGCTGTCTCTGCCCATCTGTGTGTTCTTGGGCAGGGGACTGCTTCTGTACAACCCAGAGGAAAGAGACCGTGACTACGTAGAGGTAGGGGGTGGTCTTCTTTATTGGAGGGCGTGTGACACGGGGCTTTTGCACAATTTAGCAAGAACTACCTGAACTCACTCTTCTTCCCAGCTGGCAGGCCTGCTCACCTGTCTACGTGGGCTTGCAAAGGGCGGTGATTAATCTCAGAGCTGGGTTGAGGACGCAGCTGCCAAATGCCTGGGGACAGGGCAAGGCCCAGGGTGAGCCATGCTGGCCTCTCCCACTAAGACATAAACAGGAGCAGCTGCCAAGGGAACCTGCCCTCGAGCAAACAACTGACCTCCAAGTTCCTAGCTCCTCCATCCTCTAGAAAGGAGGGAGGCAGAGGAGAAGCCTACTGGGGCCTGGGAGCGAAAGGTCCAGCCCCTGCCCCTCCTAACCCTGTGTGATCTCAGGCAGGACCCTCCCCATCCCAGAGGCTCAGGTAACGCTGTCAATTGGGGGTAATTGGATTCTTAAGCTTAAATGTGTCCTAGCATTCGGTATTGGTGATGTTGTAAAGGTGACGCAGCTTGTCACATTGTCTTTTAAAGGCAATGCTGTCATCCTCACAACTACTTTTGTAGGAGCAAATTCACTCAGCCACACGTGCCAGGCTGGGATCCCTCGGCTGCTATGGAAAGTCATGATGAAGGTTCCTGCGTCCCCTTTTTCTCATTGTTCTTAGTCACCTCCCTTTCCTGCCAATACTAATAATAACAATGATTAACCTGCACCAGGTTTTTACGACGAGTCGAGCCCTGCCTAAGCACTTTGCCTACCATTTACTTAATCCTCTACAAATCCGACAGGCAGATGCAGTGGCTGTTGGCCATCTACAGACAAGGTGACGATGGTCAGAGGAAGAAAAAGCCTGCCCACGCCCACATTCTCAGTACATAGAGGGTCTGAACTGTGAGAGTTGAAGGTCCATGAGCAGCCACTGTGAGGTCTAGGTTTTCTTCTCCCCAGAGGATCGACCTCTGGGGTCAGCCTGGGGTCTGCACAGTCTGGTCAGCTGGGCTCACAGTGCAGGACGCCCAAGCTCATGGCCGCCCAACTCCAGGCCTCCTCTCTGCACTTACCCAACGACCCTGCAGGACTCTGGGTCCTCAAGGGTCTGCAGGCCAGGGTGAACTTTCTTGATGTCCAAGGCCCTGAGCCCCCAGTAGGGGTTGTTCCCAGGAGCTGCTCCAGGTGGGGACTTGTGGAAATCTCCCTTAGACCCCTGGAAGACACAGGAAGACCAGAGGAAGGGGAGTGGGGATGAGGGACAGGAAAGGAGCCAGAGAGATGTTTTGTAGTCTATCAGAATCAAGCATGGGTGGGCGTGTGGCACAGGTTCACGGCCAGCCTCAGCAACTTAGTGAGGCCCGCAACAACTTAGTGAGACACTGTTTCAAAAAAAAAATAACATAAAATAGGGCTGAGGGGTGGGTAGCTCAGAGGTAGATTGCTCTTGGGTTCAATCTCCAGTACCACAAAGAAAAAAAAAAAAAAGAAACAAGTGTGAGCTCTCTCAAGTTTCAGGGCGTGACCCTAAAACAGTGGGAACAAACCTGGAAGCTGGCATCCCTCGCCTGATGCCACTTTGTCCAAGTAGCTTATGAAAAGCGATCTTGGTATCTGGGTATATTATTGATGAGTTAACTTGTACACCCATGTCCCTGCAGGTGCCAGAGGACTCACAGTATCCCTTGAAGGGCAGAGGAAGGGGATGCAAGCCATTAATATAATACTGTAGCTGTAGATGCTCAGCATCTCCGTGCACTCTTCAGAGTTGTAGTTTTTTTTATTTTTCCCTCCATACTGCAAGGAAAAGAGATATATACTGGAGGTAGAACATACACTCAGCCCCTCTTTTCTTTTTTTTTAATGTTCATTTATTGGTGCATTGTATTTATACATTTTGATATATGTCAGGGTATCAACATCATACATGCACACATTGCACATTTAGCCCTCCCTCCAATCCCACCCTATTCCCTCCCCCTTCCCTCCCTTTCATGCTCCGGATAGTGATTGAGTCTTATAGGTTTGTGTATGTACATCATGTGCTATAGTGTGTTTCCCTCCACCCCCTCCCAACCCCCTCTTTTCCAAACTGGGTTTTAGTGATGGAGGACCCTGGCAGCCAGGCAGGTACACCAAGACCAGAAGGCTCTCAAAGTTGGCCTCTTCTCCTTCCTAACTCTGGGTCTCCCTCAAAGTCACTTAAACCTGTCCACATCCTCTTATTTATAATGCAAATTACTTCCAAGAATTCTTGAATTGTTAGGAGAGTTCAATGCGTCATATAGCTACAGTGTCTGATTCAGTCTGAAACGTAAGGATTGCTTAGTGCAAGTCATTTCTACTCCTGCCTCTTGGCCTGCCCTCTGAGAGTCTGGGTACTGGAGGCTGGAAGGGGTTTAACCTCTGGTCAAGTCTGCAAAGGAGGGACAATGCGCAGTCCTGGGCAAGGTCCACGCTGGGGGGCAGAAGCAGTACCGCTGGAAGGAGTTCCGCAGCACCTCTGAAGGCAACCTCCGTTGGTCGCAGTCAGGTTGGGACAGCAAAGTTGCCAGAAGTCAGAGGTTTTTGGGTTGTCCTGCCATCTGGCTGGAGCCTTGGCTTAGCTATTTTTCATTGCACACATTTTCCAAACCCCAGCTCCAAAGGGGGCACCCCTGGGCCTCTTCTCTAAGATGAACTCAAGCTGCTGGGGCCTCATGCCCCTAATGCCCCACATGTAGCTGTCATCCAACAGCCTGCACCCCGTGACTTGCTATTTCTGTGTCTCCATTTTGTAAAAGACTGAGCTGGCAGGGAGGGGACTGCACCCTGTGTCCACTCCATTCTAAGCACCTGTGCTGGACAAGTTGTGACCACGCTGCTGGAGGCACTAACCATTGGGTGAGGAGCCACATTTCAGCTACTTTTCTACTTATGAGAGGTCCCGGGGCAAATTCCATTCCTTCCTGGAGACAGGCGAGTCACCGCAGATCTGACATTAGGCTTTGATCCAGCAGAAGAATCATGGAAGCTCGCTGGTTTGTTTAGTCATTCAATAGCGCTTACCCCAGCACCTCCTACCTCCCGTGCATTGTGCAGCATAGAGTGAGACAATCTCAGAGATTGAACCCAGGGGCATTCTACCTCTGTGCTACCCACCCTGCCCTTTGCATTTTTTATTTTGAAACAGAGTCTCGCTAGGTTGCTGAGAGTCTCGCTATGTTGCTGAAGCTGGCCTCAAACCTGCAATCTTTTTGTCTCAGCCTCCCAAGTACTGGAATTACAGGCATGCATCCACCATGCTTGGCCGAGAAGGCAAATTTAGATGGAGAGGTGAAAGGATGTGTTTGAGTTCTTCTCCAGCAATGGGACTCTGAAGGCGACTGTACCTGCAGGACCACAGAATTAAAATGTGGCCACAGACTTTCCTTAGAGGGAGGCCTTTGGTCCCACAAGAATCCAGCCCTGTATGGAAGAAAGATGGGGAGGTCAGAAGAGGGGAGCCTGCCTCTCAGTCCATCAAGGATGCTATGAGTCAGTGCTGGCATCTGCTATTCTGAGAATAGGAAATGTTGAGTCAAAAATTTTAGTAGATATTTTTATTTTTCTCTCACACTGGAATCTGGGAGCTTGAACTGCCAGGACGACAGTCAAGGGGAAGAGGTGGACACCCTAAATGACACAGACTTGCTAAAACTTGTCTCACACATGGCTCTGCACCTATCTGTTCATCCAGATCCTACTTATCTCTGGCTGAGTCAGAAACTGAAACAGCAAGGCTGCCAGGCACGGTGGTGCATGCCTGTAATCCCAGGACTTGGGAGGCTGAGACAGGAGGATCACAGGTTCGAGGCCAGTGTGTGGTACCTTATGAGACCCTGTTCCAAAATAAAATAAAATAGGGCTGGGTGTGTAACTCAGAGGTAGAGTGCCCCTGAGTTCAGTCTCCAGTGCTCCACCTGGAAAAACTAGAAATTCCAAGGCTATGCTGAGAGGGTGGGGTAGAGTGAAACAGGGCTCCAGCACCAGGACTTTTGGATCCTCCTTAACTACCCATGAGCCCTTGGGAAAAGTCACTTAAACTCCTGAACCTTGGCTTCCTCATCTGTAAGATGGATTTGATAAAGCTAACCTCCTAGGACCAACAGGAAGGGCAAAACCATACAGTTTTCCCAAGTTTCTATCTAATTAAGAGATCGAAGGCATCCTGCCGTGTGTGTGTGTGTGTGTGTGTGTGTGTGTGTGTGTGTGTGTGTGATATATATATATATATATATATATATATATATCACTTAGGTTATATATGAACTTAGGTTCATTTATATATATATATATATAAATGAACCTAAGTTTTGTGCTTTTCATGCATTAACTTCCAATGTGAGTTATGTGAGTTCTGTGGGAACCAGACTATGAAGTTAAACTCTTTTCCATTTAAACTTCTAAGACCAGGATTCCACCATTAATTCCCCACAGTGCAGGTGGAGAAGCGAGCCAGAGGGTAAGAACAGGCCTCGGGTACATGAAGAACCACGTACAGAGTCCAGGTGAACATCCTGACTCCCAGACCTGCCCTGGAATCCCATCGCAAGGAGCCTCTCACTGGTGATCCAAGCTCGGATCCAGGGCTCCGAGCCAGCCAGGACTGATCCTCAGGGTGGCTAAGTTCAACACACATAAAAGAGAGAGATCTTTGGTGATCCTTCTGAAATCCTTCCCAGCGTAGGCAGCTCCTCTGTCTGCAAAGGCCGCAGGATCCCTGGAGTTAAGCAGACTCTCCTTCGCCTTCCTTGTAGAGGGCTTGGGACCTGTGTGAGCTCAGTGCTGACTTCGCTGTTCTACACCTCTGTGTCCGCATCTCTGAAATGGGAATAGCCATGAGTCTTCTTTTAAGGACTAAGGGAGTTAAAAATGTGTGGGGTGCATCATGAGTGTCCCTGCCAGACCTATTTGCTGAGAAGGTAAATTTTTTCCCAGACCCTGTGATTTGAATTCAGAACTGACCCCACCCTCTGGGCAGCTGAATTTCTGAAGGTTGAATATACATAGGAACCACTTGTAGAAGGGAAGGGGGAGTCTTGCTACCCTGCAGGTTCTGATTCAGTAGGTCTTGGGTAGGGCCTGAAATTCTGCATTCCTAAAAAGAATTAGTGGATTCTATTGGCCAATGGCTCACAATTTGACCAGCAAGTCTAGTGGACTCTGAATAAAGGAAGAGGAAAAATTATCCAGAAACCATGGGCTGGGTGTGTGTTCCTCTGCCACATGTCCTGGGTGTGCACACAAGCACAGACACCCCATGTATGTGCACACAGCATACCTGCAGGCATGTCCATGCACACACACGCTCATATAGGCATGCACACAGGTAGAAATCCACCTACAGACACATGCATATACATATGTACAAGCCCATATATGTACATGTATGCACAAACATATTATGTGTGCATGTGCGTGCGTGTGTGTGTGTGTGTGTGTGTGTGTGTGTTTATAAATATGTTTTACCCTAGAGCGATCTCATCATGAGATCCACATCTTGGAGCCCCGTGCTCTTATTTCCCCTGAAATGACAATACTGAGCCTGTGACTCCCAAGGCCAGCCAGCGCCTTGGGTCTGAGAATTAATCAGCCAAGCAAAAGGCCCCGCTGCTGGTTGCAAAGGCCACCCTCACTTTCACACCTCTCCTCTGACTCAGGAAGAGAAAAGACGCTGTTCCTCGGTCTGCAACTTGAGTTCTTGATTCACTGTGTCCAAGGCAGTCCTGTGCTCCTGGACAGGCCTTGCTGCTCCCTCCTTTCCATCTGTGTAACACACATTATCACCATAGAAGTTACAGCTTAGTGAACGCTTGCACAGGCGCCTGCTTCCTATTTTGTATATTATTACTAGCCATCCTATCCCCATGGGAGGATCCTATTACCATCCCTATTTCACAGGTGAGGGACATCAGGTGCAGAGTCAAGGCAACCTGCCTAGCAGCAATGCTAGTCAGAGGCATAGCTGGTTCTGAACCCACACTCTGACCCACACTGCATGGGTCTCAGGTTGGACGTGGTTATGAGATACCCTCTCCTTTTCCCTCCCCACCTCTCCTCTACCCCCATTCTTCCAATGCCATTTCTTTCTCTTTCTCTTCCTTCTTTCTTCATCCCACACTGGTCTTGGCTTGTTCTTGTTCTCCTGTTTCCATCCATGTTGTCCTGGAAGCCCCATAGCCAAAAGAAAAGAGCCCCCCTTAAAATGAGTTCAGTGCTGACAGCTCCGAAGGTCAGAGAGGAAGTCTGCAAGGTGGAGACAGCAGCTGGTCACAGGGATTGAGCAACTGTCCAGGTGTGCGGCACATGGGCCTCTCCCAGGTTGAGCTACTCAGTCCTCATGTGCTCAGAAGAGACAGAATTGCAGTGAACTGAACCTGCTACAACTCGCTGAGCACAGGCTTGATGCCAATGCTTGTATGTGGCTTACTTCCTCTTGTCCTCCATCCATCTTTCATGTGTGGGCACAACCATGCTCATCCCCCGGATGACGCGAGATGTACACCTCAGGGCCATGAGGAGGTAGATGCCTGAATAGGTCCAGGGAGAAGAGGTGGGTGGGGAGCTGGTCGATTTCCTTCTGCTATAGTCCATTGTCTTCCTTCTTATTTCCTTCCTCCCTTCCTTCCTTCCTTCCTTCCTTCCTTCCTTCCTTTCTTCCTTCTTTCCTTCCTTCCTTTCTTCCTTTCTTTCTTTCTTCCTTCCTTCCTATAAGAGAAAAAGAAGAAGGTTTATAAAAAGGATGCCAATGTGAGAATCACAGATGGTCATAGTTAAAGAGGCCATTGACCCTGTTTCAAAGACAAGGAGCCTGAGCTCCATGAGCAGAAAGAGCTTGCCAGTTGCTTGGAGGTCCATCAGGGGCACTTGCTGCAGATCTTCATCATCGCCTTTCTAACCTATGGGATCCTCTCCATGCCGGAGCCACAGTGGAGGATGGGCTGCAAGTCAGGGGTCTTAGGGAACAGCCCTTACCATGTAGCATGTGTGAGAAAGCACGTGCACACAAACAATAGGAAGCATGGGCTGGCTTTCACTCCATTGCGGCTCGCCTTCGTGGCGCTGTTATTTTAGCATGTTGGCCAAAGCCATTTCCTGGTTGCATTATTGCCCATCCCAGGGTTCCCTGCAGTTTGCACCATGCTACTCATTTTGGAAAGCTAATCCAGCATGGTATTTTTAGCACGCTGGAGTGATTTGGCTTCTTGTCCCTCTCTTTTGTTAGGCCTTGAATAGCCAAGATTGAGTTCTCATCCAGACAGCCAGTCATGTCCTTCGGGCAAAGGAGTTCCATGCGGAGCAGGCTCCTGCACGATGACATGCTCCTGAGGTGACCTGTCTGTACCTGGTCCCTCAAGGTCACTCCAGCAGATACCAAACCACTACAGTTTACCCCTATGTATCTTTGGGGCCTCGTCTCCTTTCGCCCCTCACCATCTTTTCTCACAGAAGTGCGCTTTTCCTTACAATTCCCTAATGGAATCGTGCTGTTTTTAGGCTTCTGTGCCATTTCTCATCTTCTCCTTCTGCTTGGAATGTTATCTCCCCATTTTCAGACCATCTCAAGGATCCCCTAACCTTGGTTCCTGCCCCCCCCTGCAGCCCGGCTTTGACCCAAGAAGAGCTGACCCACTGTCCTCTCCACCACTGGGATGACCTCTGTCTCAGCGCCCATCTCCCTCTATGCTGCTGGTTTCCTTGGAGCTATGTCTCCTCCACGTGCTCATGACCTCTCGGGGAGGATGAACAGTGGCCGATTAATCCCTGCATGAAACACATGGCCCGACACGGGAGCCTTCCATAACAGGCGAATGAATGAGTGGATGAATTAATGAATGAATAGGTCAGTGAATGGTAAGTAGCAAGATGTAGCTACCAGTTTCAGGTATGGCTGAAAGCCTCAGTTTTCAAGGGCCCTTAGATCTTGACCAGGCCTGGCCTCTGGGCTTTGACCCTTTGGGAACCTTAATCCTGAGAGTCCACCATGGCCACTACCTCTTTCCTCTTCTGCTTCAAATGGACTCAGAAACAAATGGAGTCAGAGAAACCTCTACATCTCTTCTTACTCCACATCCAGGTTAGCACTGCTTACAAGTTTTTGCCTTTGTAAGAACTGCCCTTCCCAGTGTTCCGCTGACTCCATATTGAGGGCAGTATCCTTTATTCAATGCAATTGCACACAGTCTCATGTGTGCAGGCTGTGAAGTCTGACTACATTTGTTCAAACCTAGCTCGAACCACTTCCCAGCTGCGTGACACCAAACATTTTACTTACTTTATTTAGGGATCAGTTTCCTTGTCTGCAAAACAAGGAATAGCAATACTACAACTTTCTCTAATGTTGGAAGAACCCAATGAAATAGTTCAGGGAAGCGCCTGGCAGACACTATATGCTCAATATTTACGGCTTGCTTGTCAGCATGAATAATGATCACTGTTGGGTCTAGAGGCCTGGGCACGTGGATTTTTAGCCTTGTGGCAGCGTGAGCAGAGAACCCAGCTCTAACATCTAACCTATGGAAGAGTGAGCTAATAAATGGTCGTTGTTTGGTACTGCTAAGTTTGTGGTACTTTGTTTCGCAACAATGGAAAACTAATAAAAGCAGCATAAAAATGGTTTGAGAGCTCTCATGGGCTGGAGTTGGAAATGGTCTTGGCCTTGGCTGGGGGATGCAGGGGCAGGTCTGGTGAGGTGCACACTGTATCTTTTGCTCTTGGTTAGAATAGCTTCCAAGAGAGCCCCACAGCAGAGCCGATTGTGAACTTTGAAGAAGGCTAGCTCTTAGGGGAGCACCCTTGGGTTAGAGGGATGGTAGCAGCCATCTACACGGGAAGATTCTCCCATCAGTGTTAGCTTGGGGGAATTCTGGGATGATTGCATTAATTAGCCTGCCTTTTATGGTGACCAACTGAGTCTTGGAGAAGGAGCAAGACTGACATTTATTATGTCAATACTGTTTGACAGAGAGCGTGTGTGTTCATGCACACGTGTGTGTGTGTGTGTGTGTATGTGCGGGCTCGTGCACAAGTCCATTATGATGGAGGTGGATGAAGAAGTGGAGATGCATTAACCTTCTGTACTTACAGAAAGCAAATGAATAATAACAATTCTGAACTCAGGTCCACATTGGTTTCTCACTCTGCTTTCTATAGATTATTTCACTTTGGACTTCCCATCTGCAGCATGGAACACATAAATCTCATCTTGCAAGAGGTAGGTCAAACTTCACTGGAATTGTCTGGCAAGGATTCAATGTAAAGGAAACCTCCGGCCAACCAGAGATGCAGAGTGAGGGAGAGAGGCAAAGGTTTCAAAGGTGTTGGTTCCAATCTGCCCTGTTTCCCTGGAGGAGGGACAAAGCCTGACTCCACTTCAGCTTTGTGAAATCCCTCTTTGAGGTCTGGCCCTGTGAATATACTGAATTTACTGAATCAAAGTCCATGCACATCTCCCCAGTTGAATTTGCAAATATGGAATAATTGGAGATACCAAACCATGGTACCACGAGGACATCTCTGCTGGAAGCATGACACGTTTTTATCACTAATGAGGAGTGGAAAGGTGGCCTGGGTAAGAACTGTGAGGCTGGGCCAAACAGAGTGGAGGGAAAAATAGGACCTAGCCTGGAGTCTGGGATCCTTTTCTGTGGATGGTAGAGATGAGAAATAGAGGTGTCTATGATGATGGAGGCAGAAGAGTGGGGAGGACCACATTGGGAAAGATTAAGAGCCCAAGCAAGGCATATTGCTGACTGGATTGGCAGTGGGAAGCCACAGGAAGTCCTTGTGCAGAAGACAGGGAAGAGCTGTCCCCTGAAGAAGTCACAATTGGTGTACGTCACCCGAGGCAACAGCAAAAATTAGAGATATATTCACCTCTCAGTCCTCCTTCTAGAGGAATCCTGACACCTGATGCCTGCCACTCGAGGTCCAGCCCTGAGCTAGTACATAAGATAGAGCAAGAAAAGGGTCAGGCCTTTGTCGTCACAAGGGCCATGTTTTGGCCAACTCGGAAGTTGTGTTCATTTACATTTTCGGTGAAGATTCGAGTCTCATTATCTGACAGTACCTAGGGGACACCTGACACTCATGCACACCAATTTATGTGAGTCAGTTCATCAAAGTTCTTAAACCAGTGCATGGTACAGAGTAGGCTCTAGAATATTACTATCATTCCCTGCCAATGAACTCTGAGATATCTGGAAACTATCAACTAGTCCCCCAGGACCTCCAATTAGCAGAGCATCCCAGGGCACCCACTTTCTTGAAGAGCCTTTTCCTGATGTACAGGAAACTGTTTCAGCCAGTTGGTATATATGTGCTTCATTTCCCTCCTTGTATAATGATTGTTGGCCTCTTCCAAAGAGGTTTTCTTATCTGGCGATTTTATTTCTCCCTCTAACACAAGTACCCTTTTCCTGAACTCTGCATGGATTAAAGAATATCTCTCATTTGTTCTTTAACAGGGGATGAGGGGGACAGGGTGGTTCACTTCATTAGCCACCGTGGCAATGACAGGAGCCTTCGGTACAGATTCCTGGATCTTACAAACACTAGGCTTCACACATATTCACAACAGTCACTGTTGATGGAACTGTGCCTCAGAGAGACTGTGTCACAGAACTAGAAAGTGACCGAAGGGGGTTTAGGCCGTGGTTGTCTCAATTCACGACCCGCAACCTTTCAAACATTTCCAGGCGCCTCTAAAATGAGGAATTCTGGACTGGGCATGGTGGGGCACACCTGTAATCCCAGTACTTGGGAGGCTGAGGCAAGAGGTCATACATTTGAGGTCAGCCTCAGCAACCTAGAGAGACCCTGTTTCAAAAATAAAATATAAAATAGGGCTGAGGATGCAGCTTGGAGGTAGAATGCTTCTGGGTTCAATCCCCAATACCACAAAATTATAATAATAATAAAATAAAATTAGGCCAGGTGTGGTGGCGCACGCTTGTAATCCCAGTACTTGGGAGGCTGAGACGGGAGAATTTGTGTTCACAGCCAGCCTCAGCTACTTAGTGAGGCCCTCTGCAACTTAATGAGACCCTGTTTCAAAATAAAGAATAAAAATAGGGTTGGAGGTGTAGCTTGGAGGTAGAATGCCCCTGGGTCCAATCCCCAGTACCACAATAAATAAATAAATAAATAAATAAATAAATAAATAAATAAATAAAATTAGGAATTTCAGGTGATCTATACATTGTGAGTTGGGCTATTTCTAGATATGGCTCTAAAAAAACAAATTCCTACTGCTGTTAAGTGGGGAGCCCAGAGGGGGCTTTGCACAGGAGTGACCCAGGTCCGGATTGCTGAAGATGACATCCGTGTCCCCCATATCAGTGTCTTGGACTCAGGCACTAGGAGATGCGCCATTGGAAGGAGGCGGTGCTAGGAGCCTGCATGGAGGGCTGATTGTCTCCCATAGAAAAGAACAGCATGATACGCAAGTCTGCTGGGGTTTCACAAAGCCCAGAAAGAGATGAGAGTTGCAGCACAACCCATAGGAGAAAAATTAAGCGAAGCCCAGCCTTTCCTGGAGAGCGCAGCTTCCACATAAAGATTGCCACTTGCTGGGCGGCTGGCACCTGTCCGCGATGGGATGGCAGATCACCCGAGCCCGCCCCGCCCCTTGTCTCTGTGCTGGCCCTGGCGGGGACCTTTAAAGGACACAAAGCACACAGTCACTGTACTCCCAGCCCACGGCCCCCCAAAATAACTTCGTGTTCCCTGAGTCTTGGGAAGAAGAAAATAACTTGGTTTGTGCACGGCCCCCAGGGTTGCTGGTTCTTGGTGGTTGTGCTGTTGTTTTTCCTGACTGAAATGAGAAAGTTAACATTTGTTCTTCAAGTCTCCTCTCCATCTGGAGTCAATGGGGGGCCCTCCGCGGCTCACCCCCGAGGACTGGCTGATGTTTATAAGATCTTAATCCTGGGGGAACGGGCTGGCTTAGGAGCTGGGAAGGGGGGAAGGGGCCTCGTCTCTCCAGGGCACCAGCTGGAACCCAGCCCAGGCTCTTAATGATGGGAAGTCTCTCGCTATCCTGTGGGGAGGCTCACTCTGCGAAATGAGTGAGGGAGCCGAGTCCAGGGAGGTTCCTGCACCCCTCCCCCTCCCCCTCCTTCTTCCCTTTCAGTTTCAATGTCAAGGAGGTGCTGGGCCATGGCAGGGTGGGCATGGCTGAGCAGCAGAAAAAATGGAGTCAAACCTCTAACAGTTTAAGGGAACTAAAGTCTTTCGAGCACCTGCTGTGTGTGTCAGGCACTGTGCAGGGACAGAAAGCCCTCAAAGGCCCTGTGGCGCTGTTGGTGGCATCCTCGCTGGGACAGAGGAGAAGCTGAGGAGCA
This sequence comes from Glis glis, assembly GCA_004027185.1. NCBI lineage: Eukaryota > Metazoa > Chordata > Mammalia > Rodentia > Gliridae > Glis > Glis glis. The sequence continues at coordinate 24,568 of PVJS01001886.1, read as the reverse complement.
GAGAGGTTGAGCAACCTGCCCAGGGCTGCACAGTAATGTGCTTTTCTGCTGTTGGACCTGTGTCTTCTCACTGTTCACCAAAGAGACTGAGCCCCTCAAATGTGGATAGGAGGGATAGAACATACATACACACACACACACACACACACACACACACACACACACTGCTCTTATCAACAGCAGCATTCAAACCATGCCATAAAAATTACAAGTCACAAATCCTTTTTGCATTCATGGTTTACAGCAGGGATTAGCTTATCATTATTATTATTTTTTTCTGCAAAGGGCCAGAAACTAGTAAGTAATTTCTTAGCTTCTCCCTTGCTGGCCACACAGTCTCTGTCACAACTCCCTAACTTTGCCATGGTAGCAGGAAAGCCACTATAGATGATACATAAACAAAAAGGCCCGGCTGTGTCCCAAAATATTTTATTTATAAAAAGCAGGTGATGGGTTGGATTTGGCCCATGGTGGGCTGTGGTTTGTGAAAGCACTGAGACGATCCAGGAAAGGCTCCCTAGAGGAGGTGCCATTTAAGGTTGGCCTTGTGGGGACATGGAACTGGAAGAAGGGGTGGATGCCACAAAAAGAGACCAAAGTAAAAGATGGTACGAGGCTGGAGGGGACAGAAGGAGTCCAGAGGTGCAGAAAGGTCAACCGCGGGGAGAGAACTATGCAGGCAAGAGTGGTGCAGATGGCCTCTGAGGGGAAGGGGGGATTGGCAGAGTCAGAGGAGTTTAGCTGCATGGACTATGCTCTCCCCCAACTTTGCAAATATGCCAAATCCTTTGCCTGGAAAAGAGGCTAGACCTTGAGTCTCCCATGGCGAGAAACTGGTTTTGAATAGGAACAGGAATCCCATTATGGAACCGCAGCGGGGTATGTGCTTTGGCATCTCTTGAGCCTGGAGCGTCTGGCTGCGTGGAGGGGAGATGGGAGCCAGTGGAGGGCGACATGTCAAGCAGAAGGCTGGTGAAGAATATACCTCTAGCTGTGTGGCCTTGGTCCAGCTTCTCCACGTCTCTGAACTGCAGATTTGTCCCGTTATTGGGCACACAATGTGTACCACTCAAAGGTGCAGTGGAAGTAGCAGGAGACGGTCGACGACTCAGCTGTGCTGAGGACCCAAGCAAGGCTTCAGAAGGGTCGGGAAACTCTTCTAGCTCCAGGTCAAGGAGCTTACTGTTTGTGGAGCAGGTGCTGGGGGAGGGAGGAATCTCCTGACCTCAAGCTCAGAGCAGTCCACCTGCACCTGGGGTGTTTGTCCGTGGCAGCCGTTGGCACCAGGGCCTCTTGGTTTTTCTCAGAAGCCAGGAGGGAGACTCAGTGGTTGTGCATTCCCTGGCTCCTGCCGCCAGCTCCGTCTTAAATACCCAGGCCCTGTTCTTCCTCCGTCTTCCTCAGCCTTTTCTCTCTGAGGTGCATTTTTTCGCTTTCCTCCTTCCCTCTAATTTTCCCAGACCCAGACCAAGGGCTGCTTTTTGGGGGAGACATCTCTGGGGCCCCACCACTGCCTGTCTGCAGCCCCCAATGAACCCCGAGTCTCTGCAGTGTAGGTTCTGGTTACCTTTGTAACCATAGCCAACAAATCCCTCCGGACTTGTGACATATTAAATGCAAATGATGATGCAGATCAGAGGAGGAGCAACAGCGAAGGCGGTGTGACCAGCGCTTCTTGATGTGTCCTAGGAGTTTGCAGTCTTACCTACTACTTACGACACCCAACTTCACGGGAGCCATTTTCCTCGTTGACCACAGAGGAAACTGAGGTTCGAGGTGACAGCGCTTTGCAAAGCTTGCATCCAGATCCGCCTGCCTGTGGCACTGTGAGTCTCCAAGCAGCCTGCCTCCTTCTACGGCACTTGGTTTTAAAAATATGAGAATAAACATGCTCATTGGTCCTGTTCCCTCCAACGGAGCTGTGCCCGGTCGGGGGGATGTTTGGAGCAGTGTCCTTGGGGTTCATTGTGTCAGTCTCACTACATCGGGCACCCTTCAATGCACAGAAGACTAATAGACCTGGCACGACTGAATTTCTCCTGCACTTGAGAACGCTTGCTTCCCGACAATGAGGAATCTGAGAATGAAGACATCTTCCAAATGCACAAATTTGAATGGGTTGGGAACAATAGCATCATCCTTGAACCCAGGGGCGGCAGAGCGCTCGCTGTGAGTGTGTGGGTTTTATTCTGCATTTGAATTATCATGAAGCAGTGATTTGTAGGAGAGATTGCTCACTGGGTATCCTGTCCAACGGCCCAGTGAGGAGGAGCCCAGAGACTGCTGGCCTGGGCAGCAGCAGTTGCTTAGAGAGAGCCCGAGTCCTCACGCTAAAGCTGTGCTCTAGGCAGAACCATGGCTCCATAAAGGTGTCCCCTCTCCCTGTCCTCAGAACCTGCAACTATGTGACCCTATATGGAAAAAGAGACTTTGCAAATGAGATTGAGTTAAAGACCTTGAGCTGGGGACATTATCCTGGCTCATCTGGCTGGGCCCTAAATGTCATCCTGAGGGTCTTTAAAGTCTGTGGGACTTTCTCTACTCAGCTCAGATCAGAGGGGGTGTAACTAGGAAAGATTCCTCATCAGGAAGCAATGTGGCTGACCTTGAAGACAGAGGAGAGCCTATTCAGAGAAGCTTCTAGAAAAAGATAAAGAACATTCTCTTGCCTGGAGCCTCCAGCCTCCAGAAAGGAGCACAGGCTTGCTGACAGTGTGATTTTTAACCCAAGGAGAATCAAGGTAGATTTCTGAGCTCAGAAGATAATAATTTTGTGTTACCCAGTTGGTAGTAAGTTGTCACAACAAGACACGAGGCTAATGCAAACACCCATTTTCAGGCTCCCCTAAAGAAGAGCAGGAGGCCCAGGTGAGCCAGGCCACCTGCTGCACCCATGCTGGGTGCAGCCCAGGATGCCTTTGACATCCGTAGGAACTTTCCAGAAGGAAGTGGTGATGGCAGGCCATCCAGGGACACAGACTTCACACTTCACACAGACTTCACACCACACTTTGTGTGGTCTGTCCCAGGGAACATCAACCCCTCTTATGACACACAGTTCAAATAACCAGCAATGGATTCCGGAGCCAACGTGGGGTAAGGGGACGAGTCTAGAGGTTTAGTAGTACGAACCTGGGTTCCCATCCTTCCCTCTCTTACTGCAACTTCCAGTTGCTTCCTTAGAGGACAGCGGCATATCACTTGTGACTGATTGAGGGCTGCACGGGATGCTGAATCCATCTATTATCTTGCTTACCATTGGAACCTAGTAGATGGTAAACTGTATTTATTATTTTGCTATTTCTCTTCAGATTATGAGTTCATTTTCTTTCAACTATAGGAAACAAGTCATCCAGGCACCACATATGAGTATTAGGTGAAGATTACCAGTGCCATCAAACCACAGGGTTTCCTCATTTGAGTTTTTGAAACTGTCACTAAAATAATAGACGAATATAGTTTTTAAATCAAATAATAATAAGATCACTATAATTTAAAAATAAAATTTGTCTGTTCAATCTACCCTTTGAATTCCTGCTTTCCTGAAGGTAGAGTGTTAGCTTTTGCTATGGTATTTGATTTCGATTGTCTATATAATAGCTTTATAATACTATAGAATATTGATTTTTCTCTTTTAAATATTATTTATTTCTTGCAATGGAAGATGCTGATTTAACTCTCCTAAAGCACATGCACACATATACACACAGTCTTTCCGTGTAGTTTTATTAGAAAAAAATTTTTTTTGGTAAGTCAGAGTGTTTGAATAAGTTAAATATTGAACCTAATCAAGCTCTGTAGTACACTATAATTACACATTCTTGATGGTGAAGCTATTTCCCCTGGAGTTAATAACTATTTATTATTGTTAATTGGTTTGCTTAATTTTCTATAGAGTTATTACTTATTCACTTTTCTTACCTTTGAAATAATGGTAAGACAACTCACAAGATGGCCAAACACTGGTAATTTCCCCGTATTCCTTTACTCTTCCTGAAATGTCCCCCTTGATTCCTCTGTCCTGCTGTGTCTGGCCTGGTTCTCTCCAAGGCTGGTTGCTCAAATTTGACTTAGGGTCTTCTCTTCACTCTCTTCTTGGGATTTTTGTTTACTCCTCTTCTGTGTTGAATTCCCCTTTCATTAATTCTGTGTCTTCTTTCTTATTTACTTAATGCTTTATTACATTGGTGAACATAATCTAGAGGCTTTCTAAGAAGGCAATCCATGGGAAATATGTGTTTCAATCCCTTGTGTTTCTGAAAATATATTTATTTTATTTTCACATTGGATTAATGGTGTATAATTTTGCATTGAAAGTCATTTTCCCTCACAATAAGAAAGGCTTCACTATTCTTTTCTAATTTTAGTATGGCTACCAAGAAACCCAGTAATCTGCAGATTTCTAAAGAAACCTCTATTGCTCTGTAACTACATAGGATGCTATAGTTATTGTGAAATTCTACACAAATGTGCCTTAATATGGATAGTTTCATATTAATTGCAATGGCTACTTTGGGGAAATGGAATAGCTTTCAAATGGAAACCTGTGTGCTTCATTTCTAAGACATTTTCTTGTATTATATCTTGAAACATTTTCTTCTGTCTTCTCTGTTCCCTTTTTCTGTAACTCATGTGAACCAAATAGTTATTTTCTTAGATTTATCCACTTATCTTTATTATTCCATTTCCTATATATTTGGCTTTTCAGTCTTTTCCAATGAAATTTTCCTAACTATGTCTTTCAATTGTCCTATTGGATTTTTATTTTATTGTATGTTTTATAAAAAGAGGAGTTCTTTCTACTTCTCTGAATATTCTTTTATTGCATTCTGATGTATTTTAGGTGTTATATTTTCTCATTTCCCTTACAAGAGTAGTTACAGTTGCTTGCAGTTTTACTCTGGTTACTGCAGTTCCTATTTCCCTTGACTTTGTTTTGTATTTGTTTGGTTTGAGGGCTGTGATGGTTTGGATTTACAATGTCACCCTGACCTCAAGTCTTAGACAAGGCAGCCATGTTGGAAGTGGGCTTGTTTGTTGTGAATTGGTCCCTGGGGACGTGGCCATGGTGACTATACATGTGCCCCTCCTCCCTTGTCTCTCTCTGCTTCTGGCCTCCATGATGTGAGAGCAGAGTTCCTCCACTCTCACCCTCTCTCTGCTTCCTGCCACCATGCCTTAAGCTCCACAGACTTCGCCTGTCCTAACATGGACTGCAAACACTAAAATCTCCAGAACTGTGAGCAGACAAATCTTCCATCCTTTAAGTTGTGGTTGTCAGGTATTTTGGGTCATAGCAGTGAGAATTCTGACTGAAACAAGGGCCATGCTTTATGGTAGGAGTGTTCATCAATTTCTGGAGATACTTGGATATTAATTCCTATCTGAGAGAGTGTGACTAAATATCTCAGTAGAAATGTTGCATGCCTGAGCACTTGTAGTCTTTTCTGTTGGTCCAGCTGATTTCCCCCTAGAGGATGCCAGGGACAATGTGTGTTTGCCAGTGCACTGGGCTTCAAGCAGCAGAACAGGGGTGGAGGTCACAGTCCAGTGTTGCAGATTACCAGGGGACGTGAATACTGTATTCAGCCTTAACTCTAGTCTCTCCTGGGCCGGGCCTCTCTGAGTGAGAGACACTTTGTCAGTAATCTTGTCTTCTGCGGCAGGTAAGAGGGCCTCTGGAAGTCCAAATTCCCCTTACACAGAACTTAAACCAAATCTTCTGTTTGCAGCTCCATCCCTCACCCTGCTCTCATAAGGACCAGGTGCTTCTAGTTTTTGAGTCTTTCCCCAGATTCGTTGGCAAAAATCAGCTTGCTTCTTATTGGACCCTCCTGCAAGCCATTAGACCCAAAGCTGCTTCTCCGCCATTTGCCAACTCATTTTCTATCTTCCACAGCTCTGTGGCCACCTCTCATTTGGTGGTGTTGCCTTTGACTTCATGGAGCTTAGGGACCAGAGGGAAGCTATTTGCAGGCACACAAGTTGCAGGATCACATAAGGAGTTCATTAACAGAATTATAGAAAACACAAATGGTTTTTGAAAGGGGAAAGTAATTAACATTCTTTATAGGCTTCAAGGGTGGCTTCTGGGAGGATGTGATTTCTGGGTTGGGTGTTGAAGGCAGAAGAGGAGTTTTTAAGATGTGTCAATGGAGGATGAACAGCTTAGAGAAAGAATCAAAGCCATAGCAGAGGGGTCCAGTTAAAAAAGTGCAAGTAGGAAGGTACTGCATGAAGCTGAAAGAGTCCGGAGGAGATCTGGGGCATGCTGGAGCCAGCACATCAGGCTGGCATTCTGTGCTGAGAGGTAAACCTTATTCCGGAGGTCATGGGGAGCTATGGAAGATATTACAGTAGGAGAATAATACTGTCATGGCTACATTTCAGAAAGATCATTTGCCTTACTGGACATAGGAATTCTCATCACCCCAATCAGTCAGTTGAGGCCAAGTTTACATAGTGAGGTGACTTGTCCCAAGATTCATTGCAAAGGAGGGTTCTGTGTCAAATGAAGGTCTGGCTGAACCTTTCCATGCATAACATTCCAGTCCTTGTCTTTTATTTAGGCCAATTTACTGAGGATGTCTTCCTTGCTCAGCTACATCACCACTTGGAGCTCAGAACCATGATATTCATCACCATTTTAAATTTCCATTCACTTGGAGAAACTATGTAACTTATGACCTCCCCACTCATCAAAGACAGAATACGAATTCAAACCCAGACACCCAGGTCCAGCAGGTACAGGCGTTACCACTGGGTTATCCTCCATCCTCTGCTTCTTCCATAAAAGCCTGAGAGGGCACCTCATTGCTTCCAGAATAAAGTTAAGGTTGGGTACAGTGGTTTGTCTCTGGCCCCGCTCACCCCCCATCCCCTTACCCTACAAACCCATCAGATGACTTAAAACTCAGGAGCCCAGCACACATCTCCTTGTATAGACTCCACTTTTGCTGAAGTCCTTTGGTCAGCCAGGTTACTGTCACCCCCCAAACTGCTAGGGTGTCATCAAGGGACCTTTCACAGCTAGGAAGAATGTCAGCTCTGTAGGAGGACTGCTTCGGTCCTTCCTTCCCTCAACTGTGGACCCCGCCCAAGATGCCTAGGAGTCTCTGATTGGACTCCGGGGAACCCAGTGTTTGCCTCCTCCTACACAAACCCGTCATGTCCTTTCTTAATAGTCTCCTTCACTGACCATCAGTAAGGTCAAGGATTGTGCCGGGTCAACACCTACTTTAGTCACTCTGAACAGGACTCAGGCACTTAGCTCTTTAAAATATTTGCAAAAGAGAAGAAAGAATAGAGAGGGGCAAGAGGAAACACCAGAAGAAAAAATAAAACCGAGCTGGGAGCTGCAGTTGCCTGGCGAATCTGAGTCTTTTTATATTCCTGTTAACACGCATATAAATACTGGGAATTCCCCTCACTGAATTCAAGTTTGCAAAGCTTTGGTCTTTCATAAAATTACATCATTTAAGAGGAAATCACTACATCTTTTTTTTTTTTTTAAGACAAGCCAGACCAAATACTGAGAAGTGTATAATGGGAGAAAAATAATAAAATCCAGAAAGCAAATGCCACCGCTGTAATGTTCACCCCTCCCACACATGCACACCAAGAGAGCCTCTGCTTTTGCTGAATCTGCAGTAGCTGCAGCCATTAATGAAAACCATCTCTAAATCCAGGCTGACCAGAGGGATGGAGCCAGTCAGATTAACCAAGCTAATGGGTCTGTTGTAAAAGTTCTAAAAACAAGATAATTTATATCAAGTAGGAAATGATGACATACGTGGAAATGTCCTTTTAACCACTGAGAATCCTTCCTTAGACTAATGAACAGAAAGAAAGAGAGAAAAAGAGAGGAGGAGGGAGGGAGGGAGGAAGGGAGTGAGGGAGGGAGGAAGGGAGGGAGCGAGAGAGGGAGGGAAACAACTCAAGAGGTTGAACCAGTCTGTTCATTGTTTCTTTTCCTTTCCTTCTGTGTCCAAAAGCAAGCATCTCCGAAAGTAGAGCATTGCTTCCAAAGTTGGCTATGTTGACAATGTTTTCAGGCTTTAATTAACATTGGGCCTAACTTCCTCCTTTGAAGGCTGCCAGTCCATGCAGGAGTAAAGTCATTCCTGGGCAGTTGGTTCTGAAATGGCTCTTCCTTTTTCAAGCTAAGTAGGAGGGAGCGAGATGTGACCAGCCACGGAGGGAAGGATGGATCATATAAAGGCCACCGTCCCACAAGTTAAAACACAGAAAATAATCCACACAGGGCTTTCCTACCACCCCTGATGCTTCCAACACGTGTCTCTGCTGTGAGACGTATGTCACGTTGAAGCCTTGAGACCTTCATGGCTGGGAATCCCCCGCGTTTAACTCGCTTCCAAACTGCTTTGTTAGGGATTGTCTCCTGGCCCCTTCACCAAGCCTTTTCTTGAGAGGAAATGGAAAACCCTGGCAGACTCTCAGGTTTATGTAAAGCCCTGCAGGGAAAAACCTTACATTTGATGCTTCTGGTTCCATGAAGGAGTGTTTGAAGTAGATTCCAGGGACGGCACATTTAAAAATAAATAAATTAATGTTAAAAAAAAGTCTGATTTTCCTTTGCACAGGGGGAGGGAGAAGGGGGAGGTTGGTTGCAGGAAGCTGACTTTGTATCCACATGTCTAATATTATAAGAAATCTTGGAGTTTTGATAGACTTAATCCCGACCACAGGAGCATATAAAATAGCAGAGCTCAAGTGCCAACAAAAACCAGGACCACACCAGAAAAGCCACCGGCTTTCAAGCGGCTACCTGCCAGGTCCTGTCTGGCAAAACCCCAGCTAATGAATAAATGCACAATGTCCCCATCTATCAAGCTGAGCCTGGCTTGGCCCCCGGTCTGGGCGAGGCCTGAGGTGGCCATCGTTGCTCAATGCATGACCTTCTGAAGTCAGGGAGCCAATGTCCTGGGGCACGCATGCGCAGAGAGGAGCTTGCTCAGGAATCCATCGGCGTGGCCACAACGCCCTTACGTGATTTCCTGCGTGCGCACACACGCACGCGCGCGTGTGTGTGTGTGTCTGTGTGTGTATGTGTTTGTGTGTGTATGTCAGTACTCTTCCCTACCAAAATTTCTTTACGGATTATGACAACTCACAGCTTTCTCTTTGTCTTCTCCTAGTTTCTGCTGTTCAGACCGATTTTCATCCTGCATATGATTTTAATACAAGCACTTGTAATATGATTACATTAAGTGTTGAGCAATATCGCCTCTGCAGAACCAAACCACGGGCTTCTTTTTTTAACGGCACCGGGGATGCCTGCACTCTGTCTACAGTGCTAATCCTCCAGCACAGTCCTGAGAGCAAGTTGGGCAGACAGATCCTGTTTTAACACGTGTGTGTAAACATGTCTTGGGAGGCACGGGCTGCAGCAGTTCAGGAGAAGGATGGGATGCGGAGGGAAAACAGTCACGTTTTTCTTGGAGTTGAAATAAGCCCTCCTTCCTGCTTCCAAGGTTCCAGTCCTTGTGGAAATCCATAGGTTCAAGCCTGGTCTTTGGTGCTGTGGGTGGACCTGACTTCCTTCTTCTTACTAGTTCTCCAGAGAGGAATTCGAGAGGGTCTGTGGCTCATGGCTAGTGGGCTGAGGAAAGGACTTCCGCTGTGGTCTGTGTGGAGAAAGGCCCCTGGTTATGATTTAGAAGGTAGAATTACTATTATTGTCAAAACAAGAAGAGAAGGAAAGGGACGAAAGAGGAGGAGGAGGAACAAGAGGAGGAGGAGAAGATAATTTGACTTAATTCTGTTCACTTAATACATATCTGAGTGTCTTACTCCATTCCAGGGGCTATAACAAATTACTATAAACAGGTGGCTTAAAAACAAGAGGAATTTAGAGGCTGAGGAGTCCAAGATCAAGGGACCAGCAGATTTGGCATCTGATGGGGGCTTGCTCTCTGATTCATAGACAGCACCTGCTTGTTAAGTCTTCTCCTGGTGGCAGGGTCAAGGCAGGTCTTGGGTCACTTGCATAAGAGCACTGCTCCCATTCATGACTGGGGATCTCTCCAGGCCTAGACAGTTCCCAAAGACTCTGCCTTCTAATCCTTCACCCTGGGGATTAGGCTTTTAATATATGGGCCTGGAAGGACACATTCAGACCATAGCAATGTCCTAGAACCATGTGCTGTCAGCATGGGTTGCCTATGAGCTTTCCTGTCTCCAGAAGAGTAGGACATCGGGATTCTCATCCCATTGTCTTGATAAAGCAAAGGAAGTTCTCCAACTCCACTAATCACAAGGCAAAAGCCTATCTTCTACACTGCCTCTTGTCTCAGAAATACTCGATTAGAATTGTTTTTTCAGACCACAGATCTAGATTTTTCTTTTGGTTCAGAAAAATGTAGTGATGTTATCCTTTGGAGAAAATGTGTGAGTGCACACATGTGCACGTGTGTGTGTGCGTGTGTGTGTGTGTGTGTGTAGAGGAGGTTCTACACCAAAGGAGACAAAATCCAACTTTTCTTCTGGTTTCTCTCTGTGATTCTTGTTAGGATAAGCCGTCCAGAGCGTCTGCTTCCTCCCCAAACACTCAAGCCCTGATGGCTGGGAATTGTTTATTTTTATTGCTGTTTCTTCTCATGAGTATACAGTATGAGTTTATGTTGTTTCTGTGTACTTTTGCTCCAGGTTCATATTCGATGCTCTTTGCTTGACTCGTAGATTCCAGCTCTTGGAGAGGTGACCAAAGGTGACCCCAGTGTTATAACTCTAGAGCAGCTTCTCACAATTTTGATGATTAGAAAGATGCCCTTCATGATGTGCTATTAGCAACAATTTCATTCTTTCTCTTTTCCTGATCTTCTCTTCCTTCGATTCCTGCACAGAAGGCCCTTCTGCTACCAGCTGATATGACTGCAAAGGTCATGTACAAATAACCTCTTCCTGCCCCTGCTCTGGAAGGTGTGGCCTGTTTCCGGCCAGGAAAGCCCTCCTGAACATTCCTACTAAGCACTTCTCTTGGCAGGGAGCCTTGCCAGTCCAGCCCGAGGGGTCTTTGGTTCATGGAATTTTAAGAACAGCCCATTGCTGCTCGGCAACCCACGGCCCCAATGCGTCGGAGAGGCCCAGGGATTTGACTTGCCCTTGGGAGGTATTTCATTTAAAAACTCAAACCTGAGAGCAGCCTGCTCAAACTTGCCAAAAAGTTCAAAAGTAAGTCCTTTGAAAGAGCTGAACTATAACAAGGACACTCTGAAATGATCCTTTCGTTTGCAAGCACATATAGACCTGAAGCAGAGGGGGAGCGATGTGCAGTAATATTTAACAACCGTTCTGTGGGAGAAAACAGCCATGAGTGGTAACGTTTTCCTGTTCCAGTGATGTAAATATTTCTGCAGGCAGGCCAGTGTCAGGGTACCCTCGTGATGACGCTGACTATGGAGCTGGGAGGAGCTGCTCCACGACTGGCCAGCGCCAGCAGGACACCGCTCCAGGCTGTGAGATAGTGGAGGGAGAGAACACAGAACGGGACCAACAGTTTGGTTTGGATTTTCCAGGTGTTGCTCTTTCCAACTTAGATAAGTTACTTTTGGATCCTTTGTTAACACCTCTGGAACACAGGAGAAAGAGCGTCAGCCCAAGTCGGCAGAGCTACAAGGCCCATTGATTTCTCCCCAGGAGACCCTTCATAGCTTCTATTCTTGAACTGGGGGCGTTTTATTATAGACAGGTGGGCATCCTCCTGGAGTCCTGAAGCTGCAAGTGATCTCCTCTAGAGAGGGGGGCAGCTGATATCCCCACTGTGGCACCAAGTCAAACACCAACCTGTTGCCTCCCCCATGGATGGGCTGGTTACAGGAGATGTGTAGCCAGGCCCTGCCTTTCCTGGACCTGGAATTGACTGTGTTCAGAGAACTGTGGAGATCAGGCACCCATATCAAGGATTTACTTACATTTCACCCCTCAGGGGGATTATATAGAAAAGTCACAAATTTAGGAATATAGAATTCTGGCTTCCCCAGCTCTTCCATTTATGAGCTGGATGACCTAGGTTGAGTTGTTTTCCTTCTCAGGGTTGCAGAAGAGCCTTGTCTATAAACCAAGGATATTCATAAATTCCTCACTGACTCTGTGTGTGTGTGTGTGTGTGTGTGTGTGTGTGTGTGTGAGAGAGAGAGAGAGAGAGAGAGAGAGAGAGAGAGAGGAGAGAGTGAGAAAATTCAGACAACGAAGGTATTTTGGTTAAATATAGAATGTTCCCTGAAGAGCTCATGTATTAATGTTCCTGGTTAATGTAATTAGGTCATGAGGATCACAATATCATCAGCGGGTACTGAGTGGTAACCTAGGCCGAGCGGGTATGACCGGAGGAGATGGTTCCCTCGGTGTGTGGCCTTAGGGGCTGTGCTGTGTCTTTGAATCCCCTTGCTTGCTTGGTCTCTTGCTTCCAGCCTCCATGGTGTGAGAGCAGAGCCTCGCTCTCTCACTCTCTCTGCCATACCCTGAGTTCTGCAGACTTAGGCTGTCATGGACTGAACCCCGAAATCTCCCAAAATTGTGATCAAATGAATCTTCCTTCCTCTAAGTTGTGTGGTCCATTGTTTGGATTACAACAGCAAGAGTGTTGACTGAGACAGAGGGTAAGCTCCTTAAGGACAGGATCCATATTGTCCTGGGCTCAAGTCTTCAGCATTTTGTTAGCAGAAATTTGGTCCCTAGCTTTCCAATAGGCTAGTCAAGTGTCTGAAACAAAAATTGCCAGCCGGAAGTTGCTCGATAGGTGGCTATGATATTTGTTCCAGGCCCCAAGATTCTGTAAAAACCCTCTTAAGACTTTTGAAGAATGACAGCTGCAGTTTTACAATTCCCAAATCAAGAATAGACATTTCTTACTTAAAATGTGAGCTTACTTTCAACATAGAACAACCTTTCCTAAGCAACAATATCACCCAGTCAGTAAGTTGGGAATAAATAATGTACAACATTGCAAGTTGCATCCCCAATAATCTGTCATGCCCACATATGCTATGGGTGAGGCGGGATAACAATAGCCCGTTGATTTAATTGGGCTCCTGAGCAGCAGCCTGTGCGTGAGAATGGTCCCATTGACATTGTGTTGCACCCAAGGAATCAAATTAATGCCTATAACATAGTAAGCACTGTGGCCCTCTCTCCCCGGAAGTACACACGTGCTGCTATTAGCACTAATAGGAGTGAAGCCTGGACTTTGAGGGGTGCAAAGATACCCTTGGGGTGCAGTGGAGAGACCAGGCTGTGTTCTCTTGGTTTCCCTGCACTGTGTTCTTTAAGAAGCCGGTACTGGTTCCAGAGGATACCTCTCCAGGTCTGCTGCAACGTTAGCAATCCGTGTCTAGTAATAACAGCTGATGCAATACTGACATACGCAGCGTCTCTTTCGCATCTCTGCCTCTGAGCCACAGTGACACACTGTACTGGGAACAGTAGAAGAGTCAGATCCAGTGCGTTCCGCACCATCCCTTCCTAGGTGGATACAGGCACTGCTCTTGCCTATAGAAGGGCAGGACAGGGAAGAAAATCATCTCATCATGCCGGCGCCCTTGGGAAGAGCAGGGACATAGGGTGGGGGTCCTCCTCCTCCACGGTCTGTGTCCAACAGCCCCAGGTTGCTGAGACCCCAAGGGCTGCCCCTGCCCCACCACCTGCACCATGCAAGTCAACTTTGCAAAGCAGCTCCTGTTCATTGTCAGGCTGGAAACCCAGCCTTCCCGAGCCCGGAGCCTGGAAGCTGAGCAGCACGAGGCAATTATCTGTTTTGAAGGAATACACTGATTTGACATTCTTAAGGAGTCACAGACGTCTGATTTCATAATATAATTTGTAGAAGTAAAAAAGGCAAGTTAAACATTTGCTTACACATATCATGTTTACATGTGTTCAAAGAACTTTCCAAAACTTTGCAGTCTCATCCAACTGCATCTTTTTTAAGCTCGCTTCGCTCTCGTAGGTTTGCAAACAAATTCCACAGCACATTCAACCGCAAATTGATTTACTTTTGGGGAAACTCCTTGAGTTTCACGACTTTCTTCTTGCTGTTTAACGTACACACAGATGCAAAAAAGAAAAAACAATCTCCTAACACAGGAACACAAATCTGGCATTCGGAGGAGTCGATTTTTTCATTTATTCTCAAAGTGAAGGGAAAGCAGGAATGGATGCGATCCAGATTACCAAGGAGCGTGCACATGACTTCTTGGGCCCTGCCGGCAGTGTGACTGACAGCCACGTCTCGGGACAGAGTGGGGAGGGAGAGAGGCGCGTCCCCGTGACAGAAGACCAAATTCCTGCAGCACGTGCCATGGATGTCCATACTTCCACCGTGCCCTGAGTGGCAGCACCGCCCTTTTGGCTATCCAAGACCAGGATGCATCTTCCACTACCCTGTCCCTCTTACCTCTCATGCCATCAGACCCCAAGTCCCATTGACTGTGACTCTTTCATGTCCTTTGAATGCCCTCCTCTTGCTCAGCCACGCCCCCCCGTCCCCACCACTTGGCTGCAGCCTCCTAGAGGGTCTTGCTGCCTCCGGCCTCTTTCTATCCCCTCTCAATCTCTGCCCCGCTGCTGGAGGGACAATTATAAATGGAAACTCTGCTCCCATTGGCGTTCGTGTGGCGGTTGCAAGGATTCTCCTTCTTCCACGGTTAAGGGCCATCTCCCTAGCATAACTTTGAAGGTCTTTCATGATCCGGCCCTGATTTCTTTTCCAACTTTGTGTCCTTGAGCATAGCTCACCCCTCACCCCTGTCCTACCTCTGCCACTCTGTCTAGCTTGTGGGGCCTTTGAGCATGCTATTTTCTTGACCAGGAACATCCTCTTGTCATTTTTCCACGTGGCAAACTCCTACTCGTCCTTCAAAACCAGCTCAGATACCACTTCCGGAAACCCCAAGAGATGGTTAGGATTTTCTTCCCTCTGTGCCCTGCACCCCCTGCACTTCTCTGCCATGGCACCTACCACCCTCCGTGGTTGGTGGCCTCCTGACTTGTGATTGTCCCACTAAGATTTAGTTTTCATGAGAGCTCAGCTATGTCTGTCATGGGTTTGCACAACTGGATCTCCATTCGGACCCCACTTTGCAGCATTACAGTTCCTAAAAGGTAGTAGACACGGTGGGACAGTGTTCAAATAAATAAATGACTCGTGCCTTCCAAGGCTTTCGGTTTTGCATTTATTTGTTTGTTTTCAAGAAGTTTGTAAATAAGCCAGCATCCAGGCCGTACAGAGGGGCTGCAAAAGACTTTGTTTGTTTTGCAACCTGGTTGGCAGGCGGCTGCCCCGGGCAGCCCTCATCTGCAGCCAGAGCTCTGCCATTAAAGCTTGGAAACCCACAGCGTTAATAGGAACCAGGCAGGGAGAGTGGAGCAGAGAGCAGGAGTGTGTCGGCGGAGACTCCCAGCCCTGTGCAGCTGTGTGAGGCCTGGTGCGGTCACGCATCGCAGCGACTCGGACTGGGGCGCTCCAGGCCCACGGGTGGTGAGGGGTGCTGGGCTCAGGCTATGACACACTTTCTAGACGCCTTAGTCACTGTTGATGACCACCAGTAACACCTCCCTGGTTCCTAGGAGCCAGCCTGACATCAAAACACTCACCTCTCCAAACTTCCATCCTCCTATACCTCCACTTCCACTCCAGCCCCTGTGTGTGTGTGGGGGGGGGCTGAAATTCAAGCAACTGGAGGGTTCTGGACCGGACATGCTGGGGAGGTCGAGTGTGGTGGAGTGGTGCCTCGGCTTAGCCTTCTATGGGACTGTGACAATGATTGCTGTGACTAAGGCCACAGACCTCAAAGCATGACTTGGGGATCAGAAGCAAGCAGGCACATGGGCACTGACCTCCAGGGTGGTCACCTAATTGAACAGAAAATTAATTGGATGCCATCGGCCTGCTATGGCAACTTTGAAAACCTATACAAAAGCACTGGGAAGAGAAAGTAACCAGAGAGGGGGGCTTTCAGTCAGGCTGTGGACCTGATGCCCCCTCATCTGCTCCGATATTTGCTAAGAGGCCTGACACACTTCAGCGCTCCTCTCTGCAGCCCACCTGCATGCCACCAAGGAGCTTCCATGTCCCCAGGGGCTCGGCCTCCCTGCCACTGAGAGGTCCGGCCTCTAGATTCTACAGACCACAGTTGTGTTTCCAGATTGGGGTGCCCAGCATGCAGTCTGAGCTTCTAAATCAAACATTATTGCTCTGGTCAAAGTGGGAAAGATGCAGTTTTGGGGGCAAAAGAGACCTATGTGATGGGCATCGTAATCAGTCCTCAGGAGCCGAGGGTATGGAGGCTGAGGAGCACTGGGTCCTCGGGGCCTGGTGACACATTAAAAAATAAGTGGATGCTAAGCGACACTGCTTGTTTTCCTATTCTTCTATGTATGCCTCTTACTTTGGGTTTGTTTTTCCGTAGAGAAGCTGGCCTGATTCATAAGCAATTCTGTCAAAGGAACTTCTGATGATATTCACGGTGGATGCCACCCAATTACCTGTGTGTGAATGTGGGTGCGTGAGAAGGGTAGACATATGTAATTCACATCCTCACCACAGAGAATTCACTTTCACTGTGGAAAGTTTGGAAAACGTGGAATCAATAAGAAAGAGCAAATCATCTATGATGGTACCACCCAGAGTTATAACTATTAACAACTTGCTCATGATGCAAACATTCTGTTAGGTGGTTGAGACACTGCTGAATAAATAATTTTATACCCTGATTTTTTTATTTATTTTCTAATCTATCAACTGTAAGCATTTGGATTTTATTTTGTTAAACATGCTTTTATCGGTGCATTGTAGTCTCACATCACAATGAATATCATTGTGATGTTAACATACATGCATACATGCACACAGCTCTTAGTGTCCCCGCCCCATATGGAGTATCTAGAATGATGTTGGTATACCCTGATTTTTTATCAATTAATGTTGTGTTGTAAGTGAGGTCTCTCTCCCCTCTACTCCTCAGGGGCATAATCCTGTTTGGAGTAAATTAGCTTTTTGCTTAATAATGGCACATTTTCATTTTATTTGAGAGGGAGACAGAGAAAGTAGGATTCCTGAGTTACTTTTTAGACATTTCAGCTGTGGATATGGTCCATTCTTTGGATTTCTACAGCCCATTTGGTAGTTTAAACCAAAAATAATAAAATCACGTGCTATCACAATTCTAGGAAAAGAAACAAGCTCCTTAAGCTAAAAGCTAGTTATATTTCCCCTTACTAGACAGCCATATGAGACCCAGGGCTGGAGGGATAAGTCCCATGACACCAAGCAAGCCCAGAGACTGGAGAAGGACAGGAGCTTCCCCTGAGGGCTGCCCCTGACAACTTGCTAGGCAGGCCGCCTGGGTGTCAGATTCTGACTAGCTGCTTTATAGCCATGGTTTTTTTTTTTTTTATTCCAGCAGGATGGAAATCCACAGGTAATAGATAACCACACATTCTAACTCTGAGTAGTTCTGGTTTTTCTCAACCAAACTGAAAACATTCAGATGAGGCCTCCATGGAAGTTGGGTGAGATATTTTCAATTGATCATGCCAAAAGGAAAGAGGAATCTTTTCTCTTGTCAGATCAGTGTAATTTGGGGGGAAGGGTACATAGAGAGTGTGGAGTAGAGGAAGAAAAGTAAAACTTAATCCTGCTATGGTTTCAGAACTTTACTTCATTTTGCCAGGACACATTTAACAAAAGAAAATGCTAGGTTGAACATCTTATTTGCCAATTTGTATATCTGTCTGTATCTGTAGACATACAGGCTGGTTTGAATTGTACATGAGCTCTTCCTTCGCCCTGTACACCATGCCAGACAAGGCAAGTTCACAATCCAAAGACAAGTTACCCCCAAGATCTGTGTCCAGGACCTCAGTAGCCATGAATCGGTGCAAAAAATAGGAGACTGCTATGATAGTAATATATGTTAGAAAGCACATTTTACTATAAGGGACAGGCAGCTAAAGAGGAGTGTAAAGGGGAGGGTGACATTATTTATATTTTGGGACCCCAGGATAATTTCTCATATACCCTAAAGAGCAGTGATTAGACCAAAAGATGCTAGAGACAGACATGGATTTTGGAGTCCCTTCCTGGCTGGGTGGCATTAGATAAAGCCCTTGCTCTCTCAACATCCCAGCGTCACCGTCTGTACCATGAGGCCAATGCTGGCTTCTGCCTGGTGAGGCCAGGAGAGGAGTAGGCGATATCGTGGGCAGAGCCCCCTGCACTGTGCTTGTATACATTAGGTGCTCACTGCAGAGAAATCCAAGGGTTAATGAAGCCACCCTATCACCTGCGTCAGTGAAGGGCTCCTTCTGATGCTCACACCACTGATTCTAATTCCTAATTGGTTTCACTGACCTCTCTTGTAGGTGACCTGCAGCCCAGGTGAGCCTAAAGAGGAGAGAATCTTGCCCATCTTGCTTACTGGACACCTCCCATAAATGCATCTTCTCTAACCCAGTGACCTGCTATCTCCCTAAACAAATGAAGTTTGACTGAAGTTTGAGAGGAGGATGTGCCACCCTTGCACACTAGCAGCTAACTGAGCCACAGTGAATGCCACAGGCAGCTGAAGGCTGATGCTCATGCTGCGCACGCTGCTCTGCACTGATCCTCAGCTTGTCTCTCATCAACCTAGCGGGAGGATTTGATGAGGTGATGCTAGCTAAGAAGCAGGCAAAGGACCAAATGCTTCTTGCATCTAGCCAGCCATCGCTTTATCCTTCCATTCAACAGCTTTGGGATGCTGTGGGTCAGGACCTAATGTGGATGATGGGAATACAGAACTAAATAAGCCTCCCTCTTATTTGAAGGGATTTCATAATTCAGAGGCGTGAAGGCCGCATGGACAGTAAATGCACCTCAGTAGAGTAAGGATTAGGAGAAAAGTGCTTAATATGCAACTTCATTGTGGACTGTCCTTCTGATACAGATCGTCTGTCCCATCTTTATTTGGACAAAGCCTTGAACTCTAATGTCCCCTTTGACCTTTTCACTACAGCTCCTCTACTTACATCTACAGGACTTACCTAAGCCCTTCGACTGGAAGCCTTTCTCCTTTCTGAAGTTCTAACAAGAAACCATGCAACTCATTGCTTAAAATGCACACGCCACTTTAATCCTCTAGTGGTTTAACATCTTAATTCTGATTTATGTTTATGGATCTATTTACAACTTAAGATCATAAAATGCCTACTTTCCCTGTCTTTTAGCTCAGCCATGGGTGCATAGCAGGCAGGTAACAGGTGTGCTTTGATTCGCCAACTTTGAAACTTTCTCAAGATCTTTTTTCTAAGTAAACAGAGTGGAGGTCATTCTAAACCTGGAGAGAGAGATGCTGGTGATGAGCAGCCCGGCAGAGAGAATGCATTGATCTTCCACAGCTTGTATGACTCATAGGGCCATGGGGATTTGATTGATACCTACGATAGATCCAAGAGAGCCTTCCTGGCTATGGGTGGACTTTATTTGGTCTGGAGCAAGGGGAGAGGGACAAAACGAAGCTGCAGTTAGTTGAAAGAACAAGTTCATCAATGTGACCTTTCCATATTAGCAGATCAGCCCCAGGATTGGGATAGAACAGTGCCCAAGTCAAACTAGTCAGAAAGTGAGTTCCGATCACCTCTGTATAGATGGTCAAAGTGACTGTGTGTTATTTGCCATCTGGTCGAACCAAGGACAGATCCACATTTGCCCTTTGTTGGTTGGTGGGTATGATGGTTTAGATACAGAATGTTCCCTGAAAGAGCTCATGTATTGATATTCAGAGTTGATATAATGAGGGTTTAATCTCATCGGTGGGTGAATCCATTGTAATGGATTTACTGGGTGGTCACCTAGGCAGGTGGCCAGGGGCTGGAGGAGGTGGGTCACAGGTGGTGTGGCCTTGGGAACTGTGCTTGTGCCTTTGACTCCCCCCTGCTCACTCTCTCATTTCCAGCCTCTGTGATGTGAGAGCAGAGAACTTGCTCTTTCCCTCTGTGTGCCTCCCACCGCCATGCCCTGAGCTCTGCCAACGTAGCTTGACCTGACATAGACAGACCCCTGAAGTCTTCAGGACTGTGAGCAAATAAATCTCCTTCCTCTAAGTTGTTTGACATCGGGTGTTTGGGATTACAGTGGTGAGACTGCTGACTGAAATAGTGGGTGTGTTTTTCAAATTCGCTCACTGCATGAGGTTTCTTTGGATACCGGCATTGGCTTCTTGTCTCTTTGAGTGTTAAACTCAAGCAAGGGACCAGACAAGATGCCCATGAACCAGTTCCTTCAGTCAAACACTAGAAGTGCTTCTCTCAGCCACAGCCCTGAGGCCTTTGGTTTGCTGGTTGTTGTTGGTTGTTTTGTTTTTGTGTTCTGTTTGTCTTTGGTTTAATTCAGACTTAATCTTTTCATCCTCTGGGCACTGGACTCATTTGAAAGTGGTAAGGTTTGCAGATTTCTCCACTAGCCCAGGTCCTGGGAGCACAGAGATGCTGCACCAGCTAAGCATCTTGGTGGGTTCTGAGATGACCCAGCCAGGAGGAAGGCCCAGATTAACTTTGGTGTTTGGAGATGCTGGTGGCTTTGAGTGTGAGCTGTGAGTCATGCTCCCCCTGAGATGTTACTCTTGGCAAACATGGAGCACTGTGAATGGGTAAGTCTGTGCCATTCACGTAGCAAAGTGTTTGCATGTCTACCATGTGTCAAGGACCATGTGAAGGATTAAAGAGAAATCGATTTATAGGGCAGAGCTTTGAAGTCATTATGGCTTGGATCTGAAATGTCACTCAAGGCTCGTGTGTTGAAGGCCGACCTCCAATGCAGCAGTGTTTAGAGGTGGCTCCTTTGATCATGAGGGCTTTGACCTCATCAATGGAATACTACATGGATGGCTTTATAACTCAAGGGGTATTGGGAGGAGGTAGAAACTTTAGGAGGTGGGGCCTAGTTGGGGGAAGTATGATATTGGAAGTGTGTCCTTGGAAAGTATATTTTGTCCCTGGCCTCTTTCTTTCCCTTTCTCATTGGTTCCCAGCTTCCATGAGGTAAGCAGCTTTGCTTGACTACACACTGTCCACCACAGGTCCAGAAACAATGGAGCCAAGTGACCAAGGGCTGAAACCTCTGAAACCGTGAGCCAAAATAAATGTGTCTTCCTTCTTTTTTTTTTTTTTTTTTTTTTTTTTTGCAGTACCGGGGATTGAACGCAGGGGCGTTCTACCTCCGTGCTACACCCGGCCCTATTTTTTTATACTTTATTTTGAAACCGGGTCTCACGAAGTTGTGAAGGGCCTCACTAAGTAGACAGAGAGAGAGAGAGAGAGAGAGAGGGAGAAAGAGAGAGAGAGCTGAGGCTGGCCGCGAACCCGGATCCTCCGGTCTCCACCTCCCAAAGTACTGGGATTACAAGCGTGCGCCACCACGCCCGGCGTGTCTTCCTTCTTAGTTGATTTTCTCAGGTATTTTTGTCACAGCCACAGAAAGCTGACTAAAACTGAAGTCAAGCAGAAACTGGGTCCCACACCTGGCTCTGTCGTGCTTTAACTATTTGTCCTTGGGCTTAGTTTTGCTCCCAGAACATTTCTGAGTTGTAATTTTCTTTATTAGCTATAAAATGTGAGATCCTGTAAAGAAGTCTGCACAGCACTTAGCACACAGCCCAGCCATAATATCTGCTAAACACGTGGGCACACTGTCATTATCTCATTATGATTCTCATTAATATTATTATAAACATTACTATCACTATAATCATCATCATCACTAGCATCTTCCTCTTCATCATCAAGACTACCACCACCATTATCATCACCACCATTGTTTTTATCATCATCATCACTACCCTCACTACTACCATCATCATCATCATCACCATCACCACCACCATCATCACCACCATTGTTTTTATCATCTTCATCATCATCATCATCATCATCATCACTACTACCATCACTACCACCACCATCATCACCACCATCATCATCACCATCACTATTACCATTACCATCATCACCACCATCATCATCACCATACCATCACCACCAGCATCATCATCATCATCATCATCATCAACATTTCCAACCAACATCATCATCTATACTTACTGATTAAAAGAAGCCTTCACAATAAAAGATAAGATAAAAAAATTGTTCTGGAAGACAGACAGGGGTTACTAAGCTACCTGAATGTAAAAACACATCCCAGAGAGAAGAAATAATTTGGGCAAAGACTCAGAAGTGTAAGAGAGCTTGGTTATTTTCAGGGATTGGCAAGAGCTGAAATGACTGGATTTCTCGACTTACTGGAGTAAAAGATGTTGATATATGATCTTTTGAAGAGCTAAGGTGTAAAACAATAAATGGGGATCAATCTGTTAGAGGTATTAAATGGTTTGCTAAGGAGTATGTATAAGTAGAAGTGACTGACACCATTGAACCAAAGCTTAGCATGGTCATTAATGTGAAACATGAGTTGGAGAACAACTTGGAGAAACTTGTGTCTAGAGAGATCAGGAAGGAGAAGATACCCAAAGGAGGGCTCTAGTATTAAAAGCAGTCAACAAAAATGAAGTAGAAGGCACCTGTGGTTTTCCTCCAAAGGCCATAAGATGGATTTATTTCCCCTTGTATCCCTAATAAAAAGGGATTGTCCTTCTTTACTTCATAGAACAATTGAATAATTGCAATTTAGATTTATGTTTGCAAAGCATTATATGACTGTAGACCTGATTCTCAACTCTCTGGCAAGTTTAAAATTGTGAATTTTTAATTTTGATGTCTCAGTTTGTTGGCCACAAGAGGACTGATCTCATATAGCCAGGAGAATCCACCTGTGGGAATCTACTCCCTTCTAGTGAGTGGCCTAAGTAGAGGTCTTTTAGGAGGTCTGAAAGGACGATCTGGGAAAAAAGAGGAAAGGAGAGGAAAGAATAGGAGAGGAGAAGAAGAAAAATAAGTACACAATTTCTTCTTTGGGCACTAAGTTCCCTGGTTCTATTTTAAAAGATCATAATTTAAAAATGTCTATTTCCATCTTTTCAGGAAAATTTCTGCTGTATAATGTAACAGACTCCTGAAAAATTGCTTCTTGTTGGTTCAGATCTGGTGCCAGAAACATGAAGATGGAACACATGTTGTTCCTGCCTTTAGGGCACCGAGTGTCCAGCACAGGGGACAGGTGTGGGAATGCTAGAATGAAGGCTTTGTGGCAGGAAGCACGGGAACCCAGGGGAGGGGCACCCCGTCTGCCTCGGAAAGTAGGGCCCAGATTCTGTGAGCGGGTGTGACGAGCCCGCAATGCCACAGTGGTGGAGACTCATTGGCCATATGGTGACCATATTTTCTGAATCAAAAATCAAGATACATGATCTGACACAAGGTTTGATGATTGGACAGAATATTTGAAATCAACGCCGTCCGAGGAAAACCAGGACATATGGACACCATAACCAGTCATCACCATACATAGAGGGGGCATGGTTTGATCCACCAAAAAAAAAAAAAACCCAAAGCCAGGGTTCAGGCAGATAATTCACATCAATGCTTGACTGCACATGTGTAAGAACTGCATTTCCCAACCTTATCTATCAGCCTGGGCAAAAGTGAGGTGTTGTTAATTTAGATGGGGCAAATTGGGCCTGGGTGTTATTCCTTCCATCGTATCAGTGCTGTATTTGGGGGCACACCAGAGAAGCCCATGAATTGGAAAAAATCTAAACACACCAAGCTTGTCCCTACTTCTTTAGCTTTCCTCCCCCAAAACAACCAACGTGCCATATTGGATAGCCTTGAGCTCAGATCTCTCCAAACATTGATGAGGCTCCTAAATTGATTATGGGAAGGCCAGAGTGTTTAAGACACAGAGGCCATAGTTGTAATGACAGCTGGCAATGTCAAAATGTCCAAGGATTCCGAGTCCTCTTATATTTTGTGACGATTCTCCACTGGGGGTGAAGCTGTAACAAGAGGGAAAAGGTCATTAGGAATAGGGTGGAGTATTTACTTCTGAGCCTTCAGGAGAGGTTTGGTCTCAGCTGGACAACATGGAAACTAAAAATCCCCATGCCTTTCTCCAGCATGGTGCCAGAGAGGGCGCCCACCTGACAGCTAGACCCACTGAGTTCCCATTTCTGCTTTCTGACTCAGGAAGAGGCTGAGCTCCAGAAATGCATGCTGCCAAGAAACATTTAGTGCCTTCACAGCCAGAAAAATGTAAGACGCCTGCCCGGCATGTGAGAAGGGCAGAAAAAAGAAGTGGCTTTTTCTCTGGGGCTGACAAATATCAGCCCAGAACTCTGAGATTAAAATGCATGACAGACATTCTCCCCCTGCTGCGGGTGTAGGCTGGAGGCACGATAATTTAAAGGAACCAATAGTGTGGCCTGTGCTTGGCTCACATGCCTCGTCTTCTGGAATTCCAGAACAATCCCACCCCTGGGATGCAGAGCTGTTTGTGGGCATGTGGTCCAGACTGCAGACCACCCATCGGCTTCTGTCCTTTTCTCTTACCCTTCCCTTTCTACTGGATTTTTTTCTTCTTCTCTCTCTCCTCTCTCCTCTCTCCTCTCCTCTCTCCTCT
>PVJS01001885.1:59750-91139 GCA_004027185.1 Glis glis | reverse complement strand
CCTTAGGCTGCAGTCTTACTCAGGGATAGCTCTCTCATCTGTTCATAATGAAGGCAAGAATTTTTGACAGGATTGTTGAATAAATGATAAAAATGATTTGATGTTTCTAGAATTAAAAAATATATAGCAAACTAGGTGTAGTGGTGCATGCCTGTAATCCCAGTACTTGGGAGGCTGAGACAGGAAGATCACAGGTTCAAAACCAGTCTCAGAAACTTAGTGAGAACCTCAGCAACTTAGAAAGATCCTTTTTCAAAATAAAAAATAAAAATGGCTGGGGGCATAGCTCAGGTAGAATGCCTCTGGGTTCAATCTCCAGTACCATAAATAAATAAAGAAAAAAAAAATAAATAAATAATAGCACTTACCTAAGGTCCTCCTTGAGAAAGATCACAGAAATTTACCTCAAGTTACAATGTCCCTAATTTTAAACTACATATAGGAAATTTGTGCAAAGTGGACCCCTAATTGATGGATACCTTGCCTGCCAAAGCTTTAAATGATGCAAATAATCTTAATGATGAGAATCTGTATAAGATACCATCCCTGAGTTTAAGATTATCTTCATATCTTGTCATCATTGTTAACAACAAGCATCTTCACTGAACCCTGTACAGAGGAATGCTCCAGCATCTTAACTTAGTGAGCTGTTAGCCTGTGTGTTACCCCAGCCTCATCTCATCACATAAAGGAGTAATTTATTACACTCATATGTAAATTTCTATTAACACATCTTGTTTTGCTCCCTGAGACAGTGCATCTGACCGATGTTTTGACATCTATAAAATTAGCCCTTCAACTTACCATTATAATAAAAACACATTTTTAAATATCACAGATTTTAGAAGCCATTTACTAATCTACATTGTACAGTTTTCTAAATGAGATTCTACTGTTTGAAAAGCATTGATCTGATCCATGTAGGCAAATTATTTAGGCCAGAGAATAGTTTATATACTATGAAATGAAAATTTAAATTGCATTGAACTTGGCAACTTTGAATAATCTCTGAAATATGTGACTGATCACATTATAAAACAGTGGACCTTTCATTCCACTTAAACCCTGTGTGGAAACCAAAACTGTGGTGGCATTTCTTCAAGTCAACAATATATGGGATAGTTAACAATGGTTAGTAAGAAAGTCGTTTTGAAATTTTAAGATCTATATATTACAATACTGACTTTCTTTGTTTTTCCCTATTGTCAAGGGCCTGGTGAGGGGTCAGTGTGTTTGCAGGCTGTGAGATCCCCAGTGAAAAGAACAAACGTGGAGCCACCATCTGGAGGGGAACAAACAGCAAATAGTAGCCACTTTATTCTGCAGACCCATTCCTTATATAGGGTTCTGCACAAAATGGTGCACACCCATGTCATCAGGACATGCACATGCATGTTACACTTTGCTTAATCATTGCACATAACTTTATGCAATATGCATGTGCAAGATGTGTGCCCACCTGCTATTACTGGGGAGGTGCTTGCACCCAGGACTGTATGGGATGCACATGCATCCCATACTGAGAAATATAGAGAATTGATCATTGACTCCTAAGTCTCAATGATCTCAGTGTGTCACCTTCACGTATTTGCACAGAGAGCAAAACCTCACTGTTCTTCTCCAGAACACTTTAAAGTACAGGTTTATCCCACCTTACAACTTATAAAGATCATGTAGGGGACTTGGCAGAACAGATTCTTGAGGCCCTGCAGAGATTAGGATCTATTTTGTGAGAGAAGATTATGCCTCTCTTTGAAGCATACTGCTCTATAGAGAAGGAATTTAAGGATTAGAATCTTAAATTATGATGTCTGTCTCTTTGTATCCAAGAGTAAAATTTTCCCTTGGTTATCACTACATCAATTTTGTCAGTCTCATTAAGTTTTGGATCAGTGATCTCCAAAGTACGATGCAGGCATTCAAGGGGCAAAGATATAAGACTGGAATATAGGAAAAGTATTAGAACTCAATTTATGTTTTTATAAACATCATTTTTTATTTTTCCTTTTAATTATGCTTCGTAATGTACAAACTATATAAGATAAAAAGCTATAACATTTGTATGTATGTGTATATATATATGAAAATACGCACACACATATATACACATATATGCATGTGTACATATATATATATATATATATATGTGTGTGAAAATACACACATATACACATATATGGATGGGAAGTGCATACTTAAAAATTTTTACTGATAATGTAAACAGTTTCAAACATTTGTAAATCACTATTATAGATTACACGAAACTAGATTATGGTTCCATACTAAACAACATACAAATATCAGATCCTCAATACAACAAAGTTGCTATTTCTATCTTACACATATCTGCTGTTGGTCTGGGCAAATGTCCAAAGCAACTAACCTCCACAAAGTAATGCAGTGGGGAGGGTCCAGCATTCCGTAACTGCTCCATCTTACACATGTGACCTTCTAGCTCTGGCAGCAGGAAAAGAGAAAGGAGAATTGTGCACACACTCTTGGAGGGACATTATACGGACAAAGCAAAGTCCAAGGCCATGACTAATTTTAGGAAAATGGGAAAATGCAATACTCCCATGAACAAGAAATACCAAAGCCCCCCTATGGATGAGAATATCCAGTATCTACCACAGACTTTGAACACAAATTTAACCTGTAATACAATTTATCTAGTTCTATATATATTGTAAATGTTCACACACGTTTACATACCTGCACACATATATCAATGCTAATCATATAACTAAATATATTTTTATTTATAGTGTAATAAAAATTAGTATGTTCATATTGTAATTAATATGGCACATTGCACAGTAGAATATATATGAGTTAAAGTCTGCTAGGAAATTTTTTTAAATTTAAAAATCATATGCCAGGCGTGGTGGTGCATGCTTGTAATACCAGTACTTGGGAGGCTGAGACAGGAGAACTGCAGGTTTGCAGCCAGCCTCAGCTACTTAGTGAGGCCCTCTGCAATTTATTGAGACCCTGTTTCAAAATAAATAATAAAAAATAGGCCCAGGGGTGTAGCTCAGAGGTAGAATGCCCCTGGGTTCAATCCTCAGTACCAAAAAATAATAAATAAATAAATAAATAATCATACTCTGATATAACATCAAACCATTTAGTGGAAAGGAATAAAAATATTTCTCTCTCTATTCTCCTGTTAGGCATAATCTAAGAACAGTTGAAAACTATTCTTCTTTGGTGTCATAATCATAGCATATATCTTATATGGAAGGAAATATGATTATAGGAAAGTTTAGAATTTGGGCATTCCTATTGTACAGAAGCAACTGAAGTATTTATTTTTTAAGCCAGACAATTCACTGGTTTGGATGCCAAATCTCATCAACTTGAAGGGACTTGGACTTTCACAGCCAAGTTATAAGCATGAGGAAATTATAAATGGAAACACATTGTGTCCTCTGATCTTGGAGGTGGCAACTTTTCCTATAAAACTGAGTGGGAGATTGGTCTCATTCTTTGGTTTTCCCCTGTTTTGATGAATAATTTAAGTTTGCTGTGTTTTAACCAACAGTTGAAAAAAATGTTGCACAGCCTCAGTGAAAAGTGTAATGCTTCATAACTCCATAATAGCTTCATCAACAAATAAGAGTCGGCTTCCTGCAATGAAGCCACAAATATGTTGAAAGGCCCCAGCTTTCTGCAGGATGCGCAAAGAACTCTGTTCGAGTCGCTTTTGGACCACTTTCCTTCTTTGTGGTGGCAGTGGTTGTCTGGCTGCGTGGGTGTACACTTAAAACACATCTTAGAGATTTCTTAATAATGTACTCTTTGAGAGAACGGGAAACCAATTTTTTCCTATGCTATGAGCACTTAAAGCACTTCTCTGATAACTTATTGGCTTTCTTTTTTCTTTAGCAATTCAAAATTGATTAAATAAGGGGGAGAAATAAAAGGGCTTTTGAAGGAAAGCAGAAAAAAGAATACCTGATACATTTTGTTGTTATTAAGCTTGTTTTATATCTATTCATTGTCAAGGCCATAAAAGCTGCAATAGTTAAGTTCTCAACTGGAGTTATTCATAGTGGGTTAAGAGAAGCCACTCATTTATCTCGAAGACCTTTCATCTAGTGATATTAGGTTCATAACATTTACCTGTTCATTCACTCTCAATTTCCATTTGATATACTCAGTGATGGTGCATTCCCCGCTCTAAATCATTATCCTCTTAAAAAAAAAAAGGATTCTTCTAGGTCAGACTTTCTAGAGGGCAAGTGTCTTGAGGATTTTCATGACCTACTTATACTGATTATGTGATTAGATGATGACTTTGGCAAATTCTCCCTGGAGAGTCTCCTTCTGATCTGTGTCTTTCATAGCAATTTGGGCCTGTATTAGAGCAAACAAGCCTGGTCTATTTCTATCCTTTCTTATTTCAGGAGTAAGTTCCACATTCTTCAGTAAAATTATTTGGAGGATAATATTGATATATTATGAGCAGTTTTCTCTGATTACCTCACCCTATCTCTAAGATGTATATTTAAATAAGTCAACGCATTCTTCCCCATCTCCTTAAGCTTATTATGGAAATATGATTTGTTTGTTCATCTAGTAAATATGAATTTTACCTCTTTTTCTCTACACAGGTTTATAAATCAATCATAGTGGAAAGATGGGCTAATTCCTAAGAAAGCTAGGATTCCATAGGTAAAATCAAAGATTTAGTTGAAATTATTTCTCCTGTCCCCAAACACTTACATTTTATATTCTGTGACTTTAAAACTGGTAAGGGTAATTTCTTTATCATGCTTAGGGAACTTTCTTGATTGTAGATCCCCTTTATTTTTAGGGAAATCATTCCTCATTAATTATCTGTATTACTCAATTTTAAATATATCATTATTTTGCACCATTTTCCAAATAGTAAGTAATTGCAGCATAGAGTTGCCAGAATGTGTCCCTCCTACTCCTTCTCTGCTCCCTCTGTCCCTCTTGCTCTAATCAATTCAGGACACATTTATGGAGCATTTACTATGTCTAAAGCATTGTATGCACATTATCTCATATAATACTCACATGCAAAACATATTCATAATTATTATAAGTTCACACATGAGAAAATAAAAATTTAGAGGCATTATATTATCCAAGGCCACACAACCAGTATGTGGCAGAGTTGGGACTCAAACCCCAGCCTGCTTGACTGCCAAGCTGATGCTTCTACCCTTTATGCTCCACTGCCTGTGTTTTATGACTGCTTCTTGTGTCACATCAAATCTGTCCCTGTCACCATGTACTTCCCCCTAAGACCATGTGACAATTTCCAGGAGTTCATTATTTAGTATCTCCATTTGTTCTGAAGACCAAGCGACCCTGTACAAAAATGAAAACATTGCTCTAATGCCCCAGAGGTGAAATTAACACAAATTTTAATGGTAAATATCAAGGGTCAAAATATAGCACCTCAAATAAAACCATGCTAAACTTTAGCTTTTTCACTAGAACAAAAAATAATAAATGATATGAAATCATTATCAGTTACAGATACATTATATGCCCTGCTTCAGAAAGTCTTCCTTAAGTATAGTTCATGCTTACATTAAACTCTTCTCCTTAAATTAAGCATTTTCACTTAAAATATATGATTTGAAGCCAGTACTGTTACAGAACAAAGATCTAATATTTTCAAGATCATATCTTGACATTATAAACAGACTCAAAGCATCTGCAAAACAATATTTAGCTTCAGAAATTTACCCAAATATTTCAACCTTGCCTGCCTTAATAACCCAGGGTCACTGCAAACCTGTCTTCTCTGTTCCCAAGGACTCACTATCATCAATTAAAAGTTAAAATAATTATTTCACAACTGAGGAGATGGTGCGCATACCTCCAAAGAGCAATATTATTCTTTTTAAAAAATTTTATGGCTTTAAGAACATTTTAGTTTTGCCTGATGGATTTCACAAATTGACCAATGATCAAAAGTGCAAAAGTAATTCAAATAATCTTATAATGTTGATCACTAAGTGCAATTACAAAATATTTCTTTTTGGGTGCCAACTTTTCTCAGTCCAGCTCCCAGCTAAAGCATTCTGGCTTTTCTTTGAAAAGTACTTATTTGCCTCCTGACTACGATCATGTGCTTTCAATTTCTTTTGCATTTTACCACTTACTTTCTACAGCATTCTTTTATGGATGAACGACTGCCTGGCAAAATAGAAACTGAACCACAGTATGTAATTAAGTTCTTTGCACAATGGAAGTTAGTCATCGACACAATTAAACCACTGACTCCGGGATCCAGCACTGAAGGAATGAAAAGTACAACCAAATTGCACTCATTCCAACAAGACTTTCCTGAATCTTGGGATGGAAGAGTTCTCCCTGATTTTTTGATGTCACAAGAATCCAAAATAAATTCTCCTTCCAAATTGAAAAGAATTTGTGTTAAATAGTCGTATTTCTTCTCTCTAATTTCTTAATTTTTTTTTACTGTTTCTTCACTGTAAACCACAATTTAGAGACTAGTTTTGCTTAAAGCTTAGAAAAATTGTCTTAAAGCATGGAATATACTTTTAAAAAACAGAAAAATTATGATATCTTATTTTAATATAATACATAATAAACAATGAATACAATAAATATAATATGAA
The DNA here is from genome assembly GCA_004027185.1 of Glis glis. Lineage (NCBI taxonomy): Eukaryota > Metazoa > Chordata > Mammalia > Rodentia > Gliridae > Glis > Glis glis. Next base: position 84,513 of record PVJS01001885.1, on the reverse strand, counting down.
GTATTTCATATATTTAATATATTTCAGTTCTTTAAGATATAAAACTTTTAGTTTTAATTAGGAATGATTTTGGTAAGAATGCTCTAGAACTATTTTAACTCATGCAAAATTCAGTTTCAAGTTGATGGTCAGTTATACATCTAGATTAAAAAGTATAATGGATAGCCATTAGTTCCTATAATAGTAATAAAAGAAATTTAAAAAATATTATGAATAGGTATAGTTTGCTTGAAAAATATTTTTTCGAGATGATATATGAAGTTGAATTTTTTTAAGAAGGAATAATTCTAGGTCAATTAATAAAATGTTAATAAAATATTTCAAATTACTTGTTGCCCTTTGATCATGTTACTGATTAGAATCATAAATAGGCCGGGTGTGGTGGCACACACTTGTAATCCCAGTACTTTGGGAGGCGGAGATCGGAGGGTCCGGGTTCACGGCCAGCCTCAGCAACGTGCTCTCTCTCTCTCCCCGTCTCTCTCTCTCTCTCTCTCTCTCTTTCTCTCTCCCTGTCTCCTCTCTCTCTCTACTTAGTGAGGCCCTCCGCAACTTCGTGAGACCCGGTTTCAAAAATAAACTATAAAAAAATAGGGCCGGGGGCGTAGCACGGAGGTAGAACGCCCCTGTGTTCAATCCCCGGGACCGCAAAAAAAAAAAAAAAAAAGAATCATAAATAGGTTCTGGTTGAAGTACTTATGAAGCCAGATACAAACATGAAATACAGAATCACACAACTAAATAGATGTCACAAAGTTTGGTAACATTCAGTACTTTAGTGACTGCAATGTTGTTGATATGATGAAAAAGTTATGTAAAGAAGACTGAATATGATATGATCTTATTGTTTGTAAGTTACCAGGAAAATTCCTTCTTTGATATTTTTGCTGCGAAGTTCTCATTGTACTAACTAGTACATCAAAACTTGGCCACAATCAAAAGCATGTACAAATATAAAAATATTCATAGAAATGCAAAGATATGCTGCAATTAGTATTTTTGACACTACTTTTTGACTAGGTATTCATTTTTCCTTTGATGAAAGATCATAAATACTTTTTGGCTGATAATAATTGGAGATGATCACTTGATTTTGTCCTGTAGCCACTACGGTATTTTATAAGATTTCAATTTAAGGACAACCATTAAGTTGCCAGCAAGATAATGGAGAAAATAAATGAACAGTATGAGCAAGTGCAGTTTGATTTTGGAAAGTTTTTTTCATATTGGCTGTAATTATTCTGTATCCAGCCTCTAGCACTATCTCTACATTTTCCCATAGAATTTAGAAACATGTTTCTTTTTTCTTCCTTAAATGTTAATGTTTCCTTATAGTGCTTTGCTCAGCATTTTGCTGTAGCAATGTTTTCTAAGAAATTAATCAGCTGGTATATTGGTGAATACCTGCAGACTAATATGTTGCCTCTTTAGGAAGACCAGGGAAAGCTTTGTGCCTTATACCAAAGAGGACCCCATACATGTGAGACCCTTCAGGTCCTCAGAGTTCTTGGAGGATTTTATGACAGATTTTTCCATTTGTACGGAGGAAGGAGGCAACCACTTGACCTATAGCAGGGACGGCAACATCTGGCCTCAGAATTAACATTACTTAGATCATCTTCTCCTCTGATTTGAACAAGGTTGTAGTAATCTGTGTAACTAAGAAATAGAGTGGAAGATACAATTAACTATCCCGTGATCAAGTTAGAAAGCGACACAATTGGACTGTAAGAGAGAACTGGGATTAAAAAATAAAATCTGCATGTGATAAAAAGTTCTGGCAGAGTAGAGATTGTTTCATAGCGCAAATAATTTTTTCACAAGATGAATGAGTTAAGAAATGAGATGGGACAAGTGGTGGTCATGGAAAGGGATCAGCAGGATTTTTAGGCACACAGCAGAAGTTTGATCAAGAGACTGAAATCAGAAGTGGATGGCAAAAACAGCACCAGCAGCCCAGCTGTCCTCACCAGCAGCCTGGATTGTTACTGTCTTGGAGCTCCAGCCTTCCTTGGGTTCTGGTGAACAATCTTCAAGACTGTGTGTGGCATCTCTCCTGAATTCCTTTATGTGAGATGACTTAGTTCAATATACCCATTCCTTTGTGCATCTTCCCCCCTCCCAAATTATTTATTGGGTGACTGTTGCCTCTCACATATTGAAAAATGTGAATTTTGATATCTAGGAAGTTTTTAGATTCTTCTTACAGGGAGAAATAATGTTAAATACCTGCACAGTACAACACAAGAGATGTGGGGTGAATGGTGAACATGAAAGGTACATCTAACATGGACTAACAGGTACAGGGGATTTTCAGGAAGGAAAGTGTTCAGCAGTAATGAAAGACAATGAAGAATAAAATGAAGAAAGACCAGAATGCACCAGGTAGAGCATGTATAAGGCCAGTAGCAAGAGGTGAGTGCCCCAGTATTTTAAACTATTATCAGTATGCAATAGGACAAGTGCCCATCAGACCCTAAAGGGAATTTAATGTCCTGAATATAGCTGGGACTTTATCTTCTAGGTAACAATGAGCCACTAAAGTGTTTCACACAGAGAGGTGAACTTTCGAATTGTCTTTAAAGGATATTCTAGGCACAGTGAAGAAAATAATTTGAAGGGGAGCAAGACTAGAAGCAGGGAAAGCAGGTAAGCAATTGTGGCAATTAGGAGAAAGGCAAGGATCGATTTCTTTTTAAAATAGTGAACATGAAGACCAGACTTAATTGCCTCAGTCCTCATGTTTGCTGAAATATAATACTCATTACTTTATAGGTTGGCCTGTTCCCTTTTAAACTTAAGAAACTGTGATTTCTCTTTATTGCTTTAAATTAATTCTCAATTTTTAGACAAAACGTGTAACTGAACTCTGTCAGATATAGATATACCTTAGTTAAAAGAAGATATCTTCAGCAAAGACCTTGATGTATTAAGTAAATAGGAAGTCAGGTGCAGTGGTGCATGCTTGTAATCCCGGTACTTGGGAGACTGAGACAAGAGGATTGCAGGTTCAAGGCTAGCCTCAGTAACTTAGTGAGACCCTCACCAACCTAGGGAGACCCTGTTTCAAAAATAAAAAAACTAAAAAGTGCTGGTAGTACAGCTCAGAGTTTGAATGCCCCTGGGTTCAATCTCCAATACCAAAAAAAGAAAGAAAAAAAAGCAAACAGGAAATTCAGAAATATATAGTAGATTCTAAATACCTTTCTATAATTAGTTTCCAAAATGAGATTTTGTAAGAGAATTTCCCTCCAAGCCACTATCACTTAAAAAATAGGAGGAAGGACTCATATATTTCTGAGTTGCTCTTCAATTCTAAGGGTGGTTTGACCAAATACACAAAAATATTATATAAGCCAAACATTCAACTTTTCCTATTTCTACATCTTTTTCTGCTTAACAGGTTTTCTCTAATAAAAACTTATTTACAGAACTAAAATTATTTTAATGAATAGAAGAAAGCATTGATGTGGACATTTATAAAACACTAATAGAAACAACATTTGGCAAATCATTACCAAGTGTTGTGTGCATGAATGTCACTATCACTATGAACTACATTATGATGTGAGACTATAATGCATCAATAAAAGTATAAAAATAAACCAAGGTATCACTTTTAGAGAGTAGCTTAATTATACTTTCAGTTAGTTTTTCTTATATTAAAATCAATATTTCTAAATTTTCTATTATATGTTGGCCATTTTTATTGATTAAAGAGTCTAGACCTAAAAAGCAAAATGAGTGGCTTTGAATTATAGTTGATTCTGCTGACTGTATACAAAATTTGTTCATTTTTTTAAAAAATTCAAATGGGGTAAGTTGGATGATTTTTAAAGTTATTTTTGTTCTAGGTTACTATGAATATTTGGATTCTAATCATGTATGAATATATAAATATGTATAGCATTTAGAATAAAAAATGCAATAATGAAAGCCGGGCGTGGTGGCGCACGCTTGTAATCCCAGTACTTTGGGAGGTGGAGACCGGAGGATCCGGGTTCGTGGCCAGCCTCAGCTCTTGCTCTCTCTCTCCCTGTCTCTCTCTCTCTCCTTAGTGAGGCCCTCCGCAACTTTGTGAGACCCAGTTTCAAAATAAAGCATAAAAACATAGGGCCAGGGGTGTAGCGCGGAGGTAGAACGCCCCTGCGTTCAATCCCCGGTACCGCAAAAAAAATGCAATAATGAAATATTAATAATTGTTGATGCCTGCTTTTAACTCCTAACATTCTATCTTAATTTCCCTGAAATTCTCCTCACTCTTTGCAAAACCAATTATTTCTCATACATTCCTACTAGTCTAAGATTTATACTTAGTTGTGCATAAAATATAGATGCTAATTTTTCCAAATGCTGGATTTGAGCTTATAATTTAAAAGTATATTGACCAATGTGTGCATGTATACTTCTACCACCCTGAAACCCATCACAATTTATGATTACAATGCACACATAAAAAATAAATAAAAAATATGACATTAGTCTTAGGATCTTTGTTTTTTTAACGTGCTTTTATTGGTGCATTGGAGTCTTACATCGCAATGAATATCTATTTGATGTTAACATACATGCACACAGCTCTTAGTGTCCCCCCTGCCTCCCCCCACCCGTATGAAGTATCAAGAATAATGTTGGTATATTTTCACATGTACATATTGTTTATGATAGTAATTCCATTAATTCACTTCTTTCTTGCCCTCCCCCTTCCCTTGTACCACTTCCCTTGTTCCGCTGAGGGTTCTCCATTATCAACCAGAGTCCCTTGTGTGACCCTACTACTCCTTAGGTTGCACATACTAATGAAAACATATGTCCCTTCTTTTTTTGTGATTGACTGATCTCGCTTAACATAATGTTCTCCAGATCCTTCCACTTTCTTGCAAATGATGTTATTTTGTTCTTCTTTATTGCTGAGTAGAATTCCACTGTGTGTATTTCCCACAATTTTGTAATCCACTCATCTGTTGATGGACACCTAGGTTGGTTCCATAATTTGGCCACTGTGAATTGTGCTGCTATGAACATTGGTATGTATATATTACTGTAGTTTTCTGGTTTCAGTCCCATTGGTATGATACCCAGTAATGGTATAGCCAGATCATATGGTGGGTCCATTCCCAGTTTTCTGAGGAATCTCCACACTGATCTCCATGGTGGTTGAACTAGTTTGCAATCCCACCAACAGTGTAGAAGAGTCCCGATTTCCCCACATCCTCGCCAACATTTGTTGTTGTTTGACTTCTTAATGATTGCCATTCTAATTGGTGTCAGATGAAATCTTAGAGTAGTTTTGATTTGCATCTCCCTGATTGCTAATGATGTTGAACATTTTTTCATGTATCTATTGGCCATTTGTATCTCTTCTTTCATGAAGTGTCTATTCATTTCAGTTGCCCACTTCTTGATTGGAAAAAATATATAAAAAATATGACATTAGTCTTAGGATCTTTGGATCAATGATTTTAGATAAAAATGAAATAGTTAACTCAAAATATATGCACTAAATACCCAAAGCATCAAAATCAAGGTAAGATTCACAGCATTTTGAGAATAGTAAAACTTCTTTTTTTTCAGAAACAAACTTATTTTATTAAGCCATGTTATTTAATTTTATCTGATATTTGAAAGTCATTTTTGCTAGTAAGCACTCTACATTAATACCTTGAGTTCACATGGAGTTTAACAATATGAATTTCCTACCAGAGAAAAGTACAATATATGTTTGGCAGAATCTAAGTTCATGAAGAATTACTTCTTGATAAATGTTACATAACACAACTATTAACTATAATTAAATATTAAATATATAATTGTATGTTTGTTATTCAAATATTTCAACTATACATGAGAGGACTTTTACCTAGGGAAATATAGCATTCAAATATAAATATACTCCAAACCTTTCAAGCTTTGCTTATTCTCAAATCAATGAGATAGTTCTGAGTCAACCTTTATTCACTATGACCTAAGTATTCTCCCCAAATGTTATACTGTTGTTTAAAAAAATGATTGTAGATGTTTTTAAAATTTTCTTTGACACTCAAAACTTTTTTTTGTTCAGGGCAACATAAACTTTGATGTTTTGGTTATAAGCTACAGGTTTGGAAAGTATAAGAGCTTCAGGTGTCAGTTCCATTTAGATGCATACTGCTTATCCCATGCTATCTGCAAGCTGGATATATCCTGTCCAAGACTGAAGGATGCTCCCAGTAGCAGAACAATTTGTGTTTCAGCAACACTACAATAAAGACTTTGAGAGTCTGTGATAGCTAGGATCACAGCCAAGATAAATTAAGCATGTTTCATGATCCTTGGAGCATGGTTTGACGTGCATTTCAAAAATATAAATGCGTTTTGGAAAAGGTCATATTTTATTAAACAAAATAGGAACATTTTGGTACTGTATACTATTTTAAAAATTATGACTGAACTCACCATAGTTTCCCCACTTTAGCAAAAATAACTGTTTATTCTTTCTAACCAATTAATATTGCCATTATTTGAATGAAAGAGAGTGTTTCAGGTACAGTAAAATCAAAGTGTAGTCATGGGAGAATAATAAAATACAGATATCAAAATTCAGGTCTTCATTATTAAAAATTAAATTTCCAAGTGTACAGATGTAAATATCTCAGGGTTGACCAAGTAGTTAAAGGATCCTTGATTTGTGGACAACTTTTGATTGGATCAAGATGGTGTGTTTGGGTGTATTACAGTGCTAATTGTGTACATAGTTTATGATCAGTTTTAATTTTTTTAATTAAAATCTTTTGTGCCAACATCACAAATCATACATTTCCATGTAATAATCCAGGTATTATTCTCTCCTTGAAAACCAAGAATGATATGGAACTGGATGAGTCTTTGGTTTAACACTCATTTACATTCATTTAAGGTTTATAAGCATTCTAGTTTGAATTATGGTTTTGGATCAATTTAATGTGGTCTTATCTTTTCACTCCATTATACAAAAGTATCACAAACACCTGGAAATATTGTTGAGAGAGAATTTACAAAGCAGTTGAATATTTACAGATCCAGAAGCAGCAAAATTACTTCAGTTATTTCTGTAAGAATTCCTGGGATTTCTTGCTATAGGTCAGAAGACATTGGAAACATCATACTCCATCTTGCCTGTAGTTTTCTATTAACAACTCCAAGTTTACCACAAGGAGCAAAAATCTAACAATAAATTTTCCTAGAAAACATTTAGGAGAAAACAGCTGTAGGGTAGTCATGCAGCATCTTAGTAATTTGGTTTTGTAGGCAAACACATTAAACTGTTATACTATTTTCCTATTGTCATATTAGCTCCCATCATGTTTTCTTTTATAAGTCATGGTAAATGAGCATCACTTTTTTTTAAATAGTGAAAACAGGGGAATCTTATTCTAACTATAGGCAATGAATTAGGGTTTTAACTGTTCATATCAACACAGCTTAATGATAATTAGATACACAAAGTTTTCTGGGAAATAATCATGTTGGTCTTGTCCTGTGTAATTAGTTTTTGAGAAAAAAAATAGGAAATACACACACATACCTACACGCATTTAGGATAGACAGTATTTCATTGTCAATTTTAAGATAATAATAAGAAACATAATTTTATGAGTCATAGTCTGCTTGACTTTAATCCTTTTAGACATTGCAACCATTTGATAAAGTGTTTTATGAGCTTTCTCCCCCAACACTCTCAAAGTGTCATCTGTCATAGCCTTGCTGTCACAGCCATAAAATATGACTGTCTAATGATATTAGAGCCAAGAAATATGATGTTGGGTTTGGCATTTCAGATCACAATCGTTCTTTACTGTAAACCATGTAGAATGGTTCCTTTGTACATAGTGAAAAAGAAGATAGAGCTGCATACATGAACATGGCAGATTTGGGGAAATATGCTAAAAACTGATAAAATAATTTTTATTTTGTAGTATATTAAGTGCAGAATACCATGAAAAAGAAAAACCTATGAATCCATAATTCTGTTTTTTTTAAGAAAATGACCAAAAATTTATTTTGAACTTTGAAAAGTTACACATATGGGTTATATCACCTGATCAGAGTATTTGCAATAGCTTGAGATGCTTAGATTAATACTCCATCTACTTTTAGAAGTGTCAACCAGATGTGGAACATAATCTCATGGGCCTTGAAATAAAACAAAATGCTTTCCAGCTCCTGTTGAGGAATACAAATTTCAGCTGCATGATTAGGGAAGTTACTTAATTTGTCTTTCTTATATTCTGTATTTTTAAAACTGTGCTTCTAATACCTGATTGGTGGAGATTTTTGTGAATTAATTGGAAAAATACATGTGAAAAATTTAGCAGAATGCTTAACAGATATTAAGTGCTCATTAAAAGGTAGCAGCATTTATCATTGGGAATGTTGGGAACATATAGTAAATCTATTTCTGTTCTTATACAACATAGTTTAGATCTGTAATTGGGGAATTTATATCACTACCCTTCAAAAAATTAAGCAACTTGTAGAGAATACAAGGAAATACAAAAGAAGTGATTGAGAAGATGAAGTGCTTTCAAAAATCATTGCTTTGAGCTGGGCATGGTAGCACATGATTATAATCCCAGTACTTGGGAGGCTGAGACAGGAGGATCACAGGTTCGCTGCTAGCCTCAGCAACTTAGTGAGGCCCTCTGCATCTTTGTGAGACTCTTTTTCAAAATAAAAACTAAAATAGAGCTGGGAGTGTAGCTCAGAGGTAGAATGCCCCTGGGTTCAATCCCTAGTAACATACACACACACACAGACACACACACACACACACACACACACAGAGGAATCATTGCTTTGATTCATGTGGCTACATGAATTGTGAGATATGTCAGAGTAGACAAGAAATTTATTAGATAGAAATATTCCGAAAGGTAGAGAAGATGGCCAGTGGGGGAAAATACCATTAGTGTATTGAATGGAAGAGGTTTTGCCAGACTGCTAGATACGGAGAGTACAATGTACATATTGAACAAGTAGCCATTGAGAAAGATGTACAAAACTTTGGAACACAAGATTTGCCCTCCTAAAACACATGTGCAATTGGAAGGACTGGAAAATAAATAAATACCATAAGATAAACTTGCCAGATCTAAAAAAAAAATGTACAAAGGGCAAGAAACACGGAATGGTGGTGTGACGATCTCCTGGGACCCTCTTCCAAAACAAAACAACCATAACTTCCAGCAAAACAACTGTAACTCATGAAAACTATAAAAACAACTCTTTAAGTCTCTGGAAATTCTCCTAAAGGCATGCATTATGTGGTGAAACATATATTCAAGAAAATCTATGCAATCTCGGTCTGTGCCATTTCATCCATAACCTGGTCCCTCGACGCGCACAGATCAGTGTGACAAAACCCCTGCTGTGGGCAGGTACAGCCAAGAACAGGGAATTCACTATTCTCCCAATCTAAAATGATGATTTCTCTCTGAGAGTGTTGCTCATCCTTCTCCCCAGCTCTATGCTGCAGAATCTTTACTCCAGGCAAGCATGGCCAAAATGTCCTAGGTTTCCTTTCCTCTATAGAATGGGAGCCATAGCCCAGATATGATAGCCCCAAAGTATTAGAGCTCTGTTGAACACTGATGCTAACTTGCACACATGGTGGAAGTTCCATGTTAACAAAAGCACAAGAGATGACAAAGTTACCACGTATCACCACCACCACCCCGGTGCCCAATCCTAGAGCAGAGTTGTCATTCCAAGAAAAACATACCATGGTCCCTGCCTCCTGCTCTGAATCAGAAACAAATTTCTGAACAAGGACAGAGTCAGGCTACAAGAAAGTGCTATCACTTTCTTTAAAAGGATTTACTTTATTTGAAACAGAAGAGGAACTTCATGGCCAAGGGCAGTGTTGAAATCAGTAGAGATCTTGGTGCAGAGCAATTAAGGGATAGCTCCACAGAACCAACAAGTAGGTCAGGCAGAAGTTTAACAGAAAAAGATAGGAAAGGAATTGAAAAAGAAGACCCCTCCTGGGGTCAAAGCAAGCCTCAAAGGCTGTCATAAAACAAATTTCTGATTCTACCTCTACAAATTCAGCAATACTTTATTTGGATAAGACTGAGAAAAAAATTTAAACCCCAGGGCACTGTTGAAAACAATACACCATTCAACTGGCAATTAGTGAAAAACACTAACTGGATATGCTGCCACTAGAATTAGACCATCCAACATTTGACAGGTAAATTAGGTAAAGAGACAAAGAACCAATTTAAAACAACATTCATCTCTATGCAGGTTAGGGGAAGACCATGAGCATGCCCAATGCTCCACTATCTGAATAACAGTGTCAGAAAGTGCGTGCTGGGAAGGAAATAGATTTCACCAAAATAGTACAGCTAAAGTCACTATACAAATCCACAGCAAACAATAAAACCTGGGGAAGAGAGAGGTTTTCATACCCAGAGTTACTGGAATTTATTATCTAAAATGTACAGTTTTCAACAAATTGTGAGTTCATGTAAAAAAAACAAAAAACTGAGACCCTGAATCAAAATAACAAATAAGATGGGGCTGGGTGTGTAGCTCAGAGGTAGAACGCCCCTGAGTTCAATCCCCAGTACCACAACACACACACACAAACACACACACACACCACACACACAAAATTAGTAGCTGCCTTCTCAACAGAATCAATGGAGGTCAGAAGATAGTGGAGTGACATGTCCAAACTGCAGAAAGAAAAAAAAATCTGTCAACAAAACATTCATATATTCTGCAAAAATGAGAGTAAAATAAGGCCTTCCTAGATTAGACAATGGACACCATGTGCATGTACTGTATGTCACCACGTACCCCACTTATATGTACATGTTAATCAAATATATATCAAATAAATATGATCAAATACACACACACACACACACACACACACACACACACATACTTTTAATAAGAGAATTTCTCACTAGCAAATCACCATAGAAGAAATGTTAAGTAAGTAATTTAGTGTGAAAGCAAGTAACATCAGGTAGTAATTTGAATCCATACATATAAAAAAGAAAGAAGAAAGAAATAGAAAGAAAGAAATAGAAAGAACAAAAGAAAGGAGAGAACTGGTAAACATAAACATAAAAGATAATATAATTGAATATAACTTCCCCATTTTTTTCTAATTGATGCTATGAAATCAGTGTTATCCTTAGACCAATGCCAAAGACATTTTTAAAAATAGAACACAGAAAATTGAAGACCAATATCACTTATGATGTAGATGCAAAAATTTTCACCAATATACTACCAATACTACCAAACAAATATAGCTACATATAAAAAATTATTTTTTTCTATGGCAAGTGAGTTTTATCCCAGGATGTGCGTGTGTATGTGTGTGTGTGGTACTGGGGATTGAACCCAGAGGTATTCTTCCTCCATGTTACACCACCAGCCTGATTTTATTTCTTATTCAGAAACAAGGTCTTGCTAGGTTGCTGAGAGCCTGGCTAAGTTTCTGAGGCTGGCTTCAATCATGAGATCCTCCTGTATTAGCCTCCCAAATACTGAGATTACAGGCCTGTGCCACTGTGCCTGGCTTATCCCAGGAATTTAAGGTTGGTTTAAAATACAAAAATCACACAATGTAACAACATAATTACTTCAATGAAACAAAAATTACTTTTAAAAATCCAAAGTTCATGATAAAATCACTCAGAAAATTAGAAATAAGAGAAATTCATCAACGCGATAAAGAGAATCTATGAAAGTTTTCCAAATCTTTATTATTCTCTTTTGATTATAAATCCCATCTTTTATTCCTTTCTTGTTTCTCAGATTTTGCTATAAGCAGTACAAAGAATCTATACAGTACCCTAAACACTTTGCTTACATATTTCTTCTACCAAATATTTTAGGCCGTTGCCGGCAACCATATTTCTGCAATACTAGAAAAGAAATTTGGAAAATTAATTTTGCTACTTTAGATACCTCCTCTGAGTGGAATAATACAGTGTTTGTTATTTTGTGACTGGCTTATTTAATTTTACATAATGTCCGCAATGTCCACGTGTGTGTGTGTGTGTGTGTGTGTGTGTGTTGCTGAGGATTGAACCCAGAGGCATTCTACCCCCAACTATGTTTTGTTTTTATTTTGAAACAGGGTCTTGCTGTGTTGCTGACAGCCTCACTAAGTTGCTGAGCCTGACTTCAAACCTGCGATCCTCCTGTCTCAGCTTCCCAAGTATTAGGATTATAGGCATGTGCCACCATGCCCGCCTCTCAATGTCCATTGATGTAGTGTATGACAAGAACTCATTCCTTTGAAGTGCTGAATAATAATCCATTATATGTATATTTACATTTTCTTTATTTGTCGATGAATATTTGGACTGCTTCCATTTCTTGACAATTAGAATAATTCTACAGTGAATATACATGTGCAAGTTTTTCAGCAAGATCCTGCTTTGAATATCCAGAGTGGATTACTAGGATGGTAAATCTATCTTCATCCTTTTGAGGAATGTCCATAGTGTTCTTCCTAGCAGCTGCGCCATTTTGTATTACCACCCACAGTACCCGAGGAATCCGATTTCTTCACATCCTTGTCAGACTCTTGTTCTTTTAATAGTGGCCATCCTACAGGCTTCTAGGTGATAGATGTTTCATAGTTATTTTTATTTGCATTTCCATAATGATTAGTTATGTTGTGTATTTTTCAGCATATCTCTTGCCTATTTGTAGATCTTCTTTGGAGAATTTTCAAGTTCTTAGTCCATTTCTTCATCAGGTTATTTTCATTGTTGTTGGGTTTTAAGAGTCCCTTTTATATTTTGGATATTATCCCTTAATCAAATATATGACTTGCAAATATTTTCTCCCATTTGGTAGGCTTTCTTTTCACTTTGTTGTGTTCTTTGATGACACAGAATCTTTGACATGTCAAAAGGCATTAGTTTTTTTTTAAAGTAAAGAAAGTGCTAGTTGCAAATGTGAAGCACTTTCACAAAACTAGTCAATCAATTCAATTCAAGAATACATTTCACCCTGCTCTGTCTCCAGGAACAAACACCACAGCATGCACCACTATTTCCACCTCTGCTGGACACTGAATACCAATATTATAACCACTGCTGGTGCTGACTCTGGAAATTTGCCATAGCTGCGGTTCCTGAAACATCTCAATAGAGAAAGCTCACTCTGGTTCCTGCCTCTATAGCTCACTGGATTCAAAATGAGCAGCAGGATCCTATACTTGACCATGCCAAGAGACTGAGACACTGTGCACACTATATAGCTGCAGTATATGACAGAGTGAACATATGATGCTGTATTTCAAATAGGACACAGGCCAGGTCTCTTTAAGGTGAAGAATTCTTTATATAGAATGAACTGATTGTCTAGCATTGTGGCTTGAAAATTTTAAAAATTACATCCACCACACATACTTTGAAACAAAGATATCCTTCCATGAAGGATACCTTTGTACCATTATTATATATAATCACAGTCTAAATGAGTCATTTACTTAATCTGAAGTATTGCTTCTCATTGTTATGCATGTAGAATAGGGTAAAATTCATGCCCCAAATTTTCCACTTAGTTAATATGCTTGGGTACAAACTAGTATACAAGGTTACTGTAAAGCTTACAGCCAGAAAAGAAGTTTTATTTACCTGTATCTAAATGGAGAGTACATTTGAGCAATGACAGAAAAGTGGACAAAGAGATAATAAATTAAGTTGTCTAAGTCAACATCTGTGATGTGTATGAGCATACATGTTGTAGAGCTCACCCTCAAAATCTTAGAAAATAGTCAAAAGAAGGACAAAATAATGTTGGTCCGATTAGTATTTCTTCACGAAAGGCTAGAACAGAACAGATCACATGCTACATTTAAATTAGGAAGGGAAAATGCATATAATATTTATATGTACCTATATGTATCATATTGTTTTCAGAAATTAATCATTTACTTAAAGCATGTAGGACTTTATCAGACCTATTTTATTGTTTTACTAACAGAGTTTTTTATTTGCAAAGCTTATTTTCATTATATATTCTCACCAGATCCTGCATTTTTATTGTTAAATTTTCTCCCACATGAAAATTTGCCTGACATATTTTCAGGGCTTAAGCATCTGAAATACTCCCCAAAAAAACTGTTACCAAATTTAATCATTTTAATTAGTATATTTCAGAATTTTCACTAATAACATATAGAAATATGATATAACAAAACTATCAATTAGAATTATCTTTTTGTTTAAAAACAACCTTAAGAAGCCATATCATAGAAATCCTGTATATTATACTTAGGTTTTGCCCTAGAGAAGCCAAAGTTAATGTTAGAAGAAATTTTATATACCCACTAAAGGGGAAATTTGACTGGAAAGGTTTTTTAAGCTTAAAGCTAACTGCTGCTGTTGGATTGAATAAATATCTGTTCTGTCTGTACACATGAAACAGACCAGATTCCTGTTGACCACCTCTTGTCTCCAGTTTATTTTAATCCATTTCCAGTCAGGCTGAGGATGAATTTCACAGATAAAAGATGATGCATTGTTGGAGTTCAGGATGGTGGTATTAGTTTTGCAGGCTCTCACCCTGGAGCCAGTGACATGGGCAGATTTATATTAATTCCAGAATTGGCTGGAAAACTTCAGTTTAGCATGGGAAGGAGAGTGAGATGTGAGTCACAACCACAAAATGCTTTATTTCATGTGAACCTGGTGTAAGTGAGAACTTTAAGTGGTATTGACAGGAGTGTGAATTTTCTTTTTTGAGAGCTCCACCTGCCTAAAAGTGGAAGCTCTCCCTGCTGCTGCCCATGCTGTCCTCATTTGAGGGATACACAGAAGCCTCCTCTCCAAAAGCCTGTCAATCCAGCCCTGTGCTGAGGCACTGCATTCATTTAAAGAAAAAAATGTGCTAAACGAATACATTGTCAAACTAAAAATGATTTTAATTTTTTAAAAGGAAACTTGGCATACCAATTATTCTGAATAATTATCTTAACAATATGTAGTTTTGTGTTACCTACTGCTATGATAGCGAGAAGTCCAATATCATACCTATTATTCCAATCATTAGCTACTGTTGATATTTAAAATCCCGCTATTTGTTTAAACTACCAAATTTGTTTATAAATGCCAGGGGAGTTGAGAAGTAAAAACATACCTTTATCAGAAAAAGTATTGATATCTTTTAAGATTCTCTGCTTTTATTTTCCAACATTATTCATCAATTGTTTTTAAGAGATTCTGATATCTTAAACTAAATAGTTATTTTATTATTCTTTGATGGATTCACACTAATTTAATACGCAGAAGAAACTTAAGAAAGTGTCCACTTACTACTTTGGAGCTTTAATTTTTCTTTGTCTTTCTGTGTTTATTTTTTCCAAGCAAGTTATACAAAAAAATGCCATTATGATTTTTAAGGTCTATAAAAATATTTTTGTGCTCTCTTTTAGTTTAGAGATTATTGTGAGTCATTTGTTTGTGTTTACACAATGGAAATGCATATAATATCTCCAGTTGCGATGCATCACAGGTTTTTTCTTTCCAATCATCCAGTCGGGAACGTTGTTTTTATTTTTTTCAAGTGTTCCTTTCGAGTGCTTCTCTTTAGTTTCAATTCATCGGGCTGGTATGCTGACCTGATCAAAGATGGGATCTAGTTAATACTCCTGATCCATTGTGTTCACATCGGCTTCCTCTGTGGCACTGTGATCAGGAGTGGGGCACAATAGGAGGCATTTGGGTCCTTATTGTGCATAATTATTAAGGTGTGACAAAGGCATGAAGGAATTGCAGAGCCAATCTGTTCTTCAATCTGGGCTGTGTGAGGACCCTTTCAGAGCGGCAGAGTGTTAATTTCCTGAACATCTCATGATAAGCAAAACAAGGCGTCTCTGACAAGAAGGTTGCCATAAAACACGCCATCGGAGCAGGATTTACTCTCCAATGTGATAAAACCCTCAGTGAAATAAAAAAAAGGGTTAGCTTCCATAGGCAAGGGAACTTTCAAGCTTTTATAAACAGTTGATGTCCTTCTGCAAAGGGAAAAGTAAAAGGAAGATTTGTTTGTGTTTTGGAAGCTAAATCAGTTCCCCAACACATAATAATTTTTACTTTATGTAAGTAGTGATGGGAAAAGATGATTTTATTATTATTTCTAGTGATATGAAATTTCATTCCTCTCCAAATAGATTTCAAAGGTCCTTACCTGTGAAAAGAAGCATGGTTTCCTGGTTAATAAATGGTACTTACTTTTGCATTCCGTTCCAGGTAACTGTGGAAATTAGTAAACATATTTAAATTCCAAACAAATATCATATAATATAATCACCAACTTGAAAAACAATAATGGATCTGTTTGAATATGATGAATTCAAAAATAAACCCTTGGGTCCCTTTTCTTCGCCAGTCTAACAGATCATCTTCAAAGCAAATGCTGCATTTGGGAAAAGGAAATGAACCAATAATGTGCTTCTGAACTTACTTGAATCAGAGAAAAAGAATTACTATAACGAATGATACAAAATACCCATTTTACCTTTTAGCTGGAAATATCAGGTTATGTTATACAATTGTGGTGTGCAAAGTAACCCATCAACTCCGGAGTAAAAAGCCACGTTCCTTGGCCCCCTGTTAGGCTTCAGACCTAGTTACCTTGGAGATTACACCTCAGGAGCTTCAGAAATCATCCTAAGAGCTAAAAGCAGTGGTCTTCAGTCTGAGCCTTTTGAAAGAAAAGAAAAAAAAATAAAGTGCAGAGACAGTTTGGCATACACTCCCCCTTGCTTCTTTCAGGCTTGACTCCATTGCTATGCACAGCTAGGTAGTTCAGCTCTAGGTGAGTGATTTCTTGAAGTCTCTTATAATGTCTTCAAAATTATTTTAAACTTCTTATTCTTTACCACCTGGGTAGAAATCCAAATAGAGCAAATCAGAGATAACCCCATAAGCAGCAGCAGTCCATCCCAATGAAATCGTTCCTTAAGGAGGCTTACACTGAGATGTGTAACCAAATGGGAATACTTTAGTTACACTCTGATGATTAGTGTTGCTCACGTTTAGTTCTTTCAAAATAGAAATCCTCACTTCTCTGTCAGAGAGTCTAATTTAGGTCTAGGTAGATGCCTTGGCACCTATCTGAATGTTTTAGAAGTGTTTTAATGTTTGTGAGAATCACATTCTTAAAAAAAACATATTACTATTAAACTATACAAGCCGGGTGTAGTGGCACACGCTTGTAATCCCAGTACATGGGAGGCTGAGACAGGAGGATCATAGGTTCAAAACTAGCCTTGGAAACTTAGTGAGGTGATGAGACCTTGTTTCCAAATAAGAAATAAAATCGGGTTGGGGGTGTAGATTGGAGGTAGAATGCCTCTGGGTTCAATCCCCAGTACCACACACACAAAAAAAAACCCCTAAAATATACAAATGATTCAACCAATGACTGAACATTACAATAATCTCTAAAATTACAGCACAGTGTGAGTATAGATTTGATCCAATCCCTCCTCTCCTGGTGAGCTTGTAAATGTTCACAGAATTAGTAGCTGTGTGACCCTAAAACCTGGCTTGAATATTTGCTGTCTGGTATGCTTTTTACTTCTTACTTTCTATATATTATGTGTAGCTATATTATCCACTATTTCAAAGTACATTTTAATGTCTATTTTGTTTATAAGGATTTTTTTATTCTAAAACTATTTTGTTTACACTCCTTCTACTATCCCCTTACCCAGAATTCGAGGCAGGGGTAAGGATGCTTATGCAGGAAAATTATTGAGGGTCATAAGATGGTTATTGGAAGCACGGTCCACATTTTGCACAGCTCTTGGTGGACATACCATTCTGTGCTGTATCTTATTTCTGACATAGTCCAAAAAGGTAAGTAGCTTGAAAATATGGGTAAACACAAAAATACAGCTAACTTCTCCGTGTGGTGAACAAATGGGCACTATTGGTGAAAGACAACAGAAAAGAACAGAAGTGTGAGAGAGGGAAGAGAGGAGTGAGGGTGTATTCGTTTCTTGTGGCTGCTATAACAAATAACCACAAACCTCGTGGCATAAACATCAGAAAGGGATTAATTCTGAATTCTGGAGAGCAGAAGTCCAAAATCAGTGTAACTGTGCTAAAACCAAGGTGTTGGCAGAGCTGCACTCCCTCTAGGGAGGAATCCATTCCTCGCTTCTTCAGTTTTCATGCCCTCTGATAGTCCTTGCTTGTGGTCACATGTCTCCAGTCTTCAAGGTCAGTATTTTCAAAACTCTCCCCACTCCATCACATACCTTCTTCTCTTCTGCTTACCTGCCTGTAAACTCTCCCCCTGCCCCCTCTTATAAGGATATGTATGATTGCATTTAAGGAGCACACAGATTGAATGCATTCTTCCAAGAGGGATTAGGGGAGATATTTATTATATGCAGTTACACAGGAGAAGGTAGTAATTTTCCCTAATTAAACTTAATCTTTAAATATATGATGAGAGAGACTTTTAATTTCCATCAGGATACACTTTGCTTTGAGAGGAAAGAAAAACTCTGACAGATTGACTTTTAGAAGCATGCTCGTGCGAGGTGAGCATGATGTGGTCTGCTCTATAGCCCCCTGTCACCTCTGAAAAGGTGGTCTTTGTTGGTTAATGGCAAGGTCCACATCGGAGTTCAGAAGGTGGAAATGAAATTATCCATGGATGAACCCATAGGAATAGACTAAGAGAAGAGCCACTCTGGCTATAAACCATATACAAAAGGGATTCATGGTGTAAAATATGCCTTGTGTTTCCTTAAATTTCCAGTTTCATAGATATCCCCAAATGCCAAAAATATGAGAGTTGTCTTAGCGTAAGGAGCCAGGCCCCTTTGCAGGGCATTCTAACATGCTGTATTGGAGCTGCTTCTCCTCCAGCATGAGGCTCACCACATAAGAAGGCTGAGGATTCTCGTGGAGCATTGGGGGCATGCAGAGGGGGGCAGGGGGGAGATGGAAGAGGTTCAGTTCTCTAAAACAACCCTCTAGAAAGCTTTGTGTACTTCCTGCAGAACTTGAGGAGCTTGTGTGACTCTTACAAAGGAAAATTCAAAACCAGGAGACTGCCTGGAACTGATTCTTCCTGACTACACAGGATAAAGACTGCAATGGGCTGAGTGGTACTTCCTGTGCTGGTGGGGCCAGGACCTGTGGATCTTCCTGTGAACTAAACTTGCCCCTGCCAGGTGACCTCACTCCAAGGACTGCCTTGTTTTGTGAAGGACCTTGAAAGGAGAGGATTTGTATGAGTTAGATCAGGGCAAAGGGTCTTTGAGTTCTAATTATATTGGACTGGACTAATGTTTTTCAAATAGTTTTAAAAAGGAAATCAAATGGGATGTGGTGGATAAATGCAACATTTTATTTTGTATTTTGCTTGTTCCATATCCAATTCAGAGCTCCTTCAATCAAAACACTATAAACAATCAGAAAGTAGTTCCAGCTACTTTGACATTTACAAACTGGTTAAATAATTTTAAGAAAAAATAATAATTAATTTTCCCCTGCATAATCCTACATCAAATATTAAAATTAAATTAAGATATTGAATAGTTGCAAACAACTTGGTTTTTCGTAATATTTTCTCCATTCTGATTTTCTAATGGCATCCCATATTACTCTCGTGCACATACCATTACTCCAGTAAAATCCACCACTGTCTGGTCCTGAGCATACTCTTCTACTGCTATCTGTCAATTATTTCAAATGTTACCTATCCATTCAAGCTTTCTTATTTTCCTCCAGCCACATATAAAATTCTTGATTGTTTGATTAATAATTATAGTTAATTTGTGTTTTTATGGTTATGTTAATCAGCTTTCCATCACTGACAAAATAACAGAGAAAAACATCTTAAAGGAAGAAAAAATATTCTGACTCACAGTTGGTTTCAGAGGTTTCAGTCCATGGTTGCCTGTCTCCCTTGTTTCTGAGCCTATGATGAGACAGGACATCATGGTGGAAAACTGTGGTGGAGCAAAGCTGCTCACCTCATGGCAGCCAGGAAGCATATAAAGAAAGGGAGGAGGG
The DNA here is from genome assembly GCA_004027185.1 of Glis glis. Taxonomy (NCBI): domain Eukaryota; kingdom Metazoa; phylum Chordata; class Mammalia; order Rodentia; family Gliridae; genus Glis; species Glis glis. The sequence continues at coordinate 64,471 of PVJS01001885.1, read as the reverse complement.
GGCGAGGGACAAGAAAGATCTTTCAAAGCCATGCCCCCAGCGACCTACTTCTTCCAACTAGGCCCTACCTCCAAAAGTTTCCACCACTTCCCAGTAGTGCCAGAAGCAGGGGACTAGCCTTTAAAACATGAGACTTTGGGGGGCATTCCACATCTGTACTACAGCAATGGTCATACTTAATCTACTTTCAATGATAAGTCTTCCACTGTTGTGTTAGACCAAGTGATTAATTTCTTCTATTCAGCAAACACTTGTTGAGTATCTATTATGCACAAGGAATTGTGTTGCATTCCTTAAGTAAATGGAGGTTGTTCAAGCATAGTCTTCAAATACAGATTTTGAAAAAAATATCAAACCAACTATTTATTGAATTTACCTCTACACAACACACTGTGTGGAATACAAGCATGGATCGAGGTAATCTTTCCCTCAGAGAAATGCATTGGTATAATAATATCATATATAGTAAAATGTGATGAACAAAAAGCTGAGAGTATAAGTTATAATAAGACAATGTCATGAAGTGGTTATAAATGTGGCCTTGTTCACAATTTTTCTATTATCTCAATTAAGTCAGCTTACTTTTTGAATAAGATAACACCACCACACAAAAATATATTGAGATTCTCATATACCAATCCTATGCTAGAGGTAAAGAATCCAAAGATAAATAAGATCTAGTCTCTAACCTCAGAAAAGTGATGACCTAACAGAAGTGCTATCATGATTATGGAGATGAAGTGTGCATGCACACCCATGTGTTCACACTTATGTGTGTGCATGGTATGTACAGTTCCAAATTTTAAGTACATAAGAATTGTTCAACACTGTTGAGGAAACTCGAGAGATGATAATAGAGGAAATCAATAATGATTTTGAAGAGAAAAAAAAACTCTGTTACTGCAAAAACTTTTCTTACTCTAAACCCAAGGGAGTCTAAGCCTAGACGTGGTCCTCGGGAAACCAAGGGGTGAACTGCTCACTCAGCCAGTCATGACACAAACCCTAGGCAGAACACTCTTTCCCTAGGAAAGAGGACTATCTGCATGTTCTTAGTTGTCACAATTCTAGTTTGCAGTATGTGATCTTCTGAAAATGGAATTCAATTCTTTTCCATATTTGATAAGCTTGACTACTAATCCTGCTGCTCTTTCTATCACTATTTCTCTTTAGCCTATAATTCTTGTTTGATGTCTAAAACTCTTTTCTGAAAAATAGCCCTACTTCTTCTAAATGATGTTTCTATACAAAGGATACTCAGCCCTAGGACAATGTAGGTAAATATACCTCCCAGATTCTATTAACACTGAAACTCTCGCTCGCAATGAAAATCTCACTTTCATAGGAGCCGTACCATCGGAAATATCTTGGTCACAAAGATGATGTCTAGTCACTTCACAAATGTAAATAAAATAAGATTATGACTCAACAAATATTAAAAAGGCTTATAAGGAAAAATGGAGTGCAAAATGAAAAAATTACTAAAGCCAGGTGCAGTAGTGCATGCCTATAATCTCAAGTACTTGGGTGGATGAGACAGAAGAATCTATAGATTTGAGGCCAGCTTCAGTAACTTAGCAAGATCCTGTTTCAAAATAAATAAATAAATAAATAAATTAAATTAAATGGGTTGGGGGTGTACCTCAGCAGTATAATGCCCTTGGGTTAAATCACCAGTATCCCCCCAAAATTTACTAGGAAGATGAATTTTCTAAAGTATATTTGACTTAGTTAAGCATAAATACTCCTGGAAATAATTTTTCCATAAAACACATACTAAATATAATAAACATTGGCAATCAAACTTTGAGAAAATAAAACATTGAAGATCTCTCTTTCTCTCTCTCTCTCTTTCTCTCTCCCTCTCTCTCCAAAATTAAATGCAGAATCAATTGGAACATTGCTGCTTTCATTGAGGTGAATAATGTTTGGGAATTTAAATTTTGTTTACATACACAAAAAGAACTGCAAAATGAGGGAATATATATATATATATATATATATATATATATATATATTCTGTTTGTACAAGTCTTAGCTAGCCATATCAGAGAGACCATATGTTAGTTGTGAGAAAAATTTGCTCTGAGGAGTTTCAGTTAGAATGTTGCAGTTCATATACCATAAGTGACAAGACATACTTTCAGAAAAGCTTTAAGGTTTCTTGGTAATGGTAATAAAATCACACTGTATTATAATTCTAGAGTCCCTACTTCATGGGTTTCCTATGCCAACGTAACTGAAATGCATTTTGTTGTGGTCGCCCCATAGAGGAGAGATGCACTCACTTGCTCAACACTACATTCTATTTGGATATTGAGACTGATGATGTCACACACTCATCAAGAGGGAATAAAAAAGTTTATTACTCACACAATGAGGATTTCTGGGGAAAATAGAATGAGTTGCCAGGCAGATCCTTGAACAGCTTTAAAAAAATGGAGAAAAAAGACTGACTAGAGTTTTAATGGTTATAGGAGATGGGAATAGGGCAAGGGTTCCTTTGCATGTGCTGGGGTTTGGATGGTTTAAACTTCTCACCAGCACAGAGGAGTGATCAGGGGCATGCATTCTGATAAGCTTGCCAAGATGTAGAGCATAAGGGAAAAGGAGTGGAGGGGCTTCACAACTGCACACAGTCAAACATTAAAAGTAGAATCTGACTCTTCATTGCAATTCATCTCTGATATTTCACTGGTGGCTGAAATATGGAATGTCTCAGTTAACTGAATTTGAACTTGTTTAAATGAGTCATCACTGTGCTCTATAAAGCCTATTGCCCAAGGCTGGTAATGGAAGTGAATGCTCAAATGAATGTAATTTTCAAAAGCCCAATATCATATAGCTTTGGAAGTGAAATGAGCACTTTAGTGACTATCAGTAATGTGTGGGCCTCTGAAGGGAGTTGCAATATCTTGGCAGGGCCTTGAATCATGGCTTTGGTATGTGCAGAATGTGTGTTATATTTTGATTCATTTTTTGTGTATCTGCAAAGCAGGATGTCACCAGAGTTCTTTACAGCAAAAGAGGCAAGCTAGGAGATGCAATTGTTGATGTTGCCATTGCCAGGACAGATGGCCAAAACCATTGGCAGTGACCAAAAAGGTATAAAAGTGTCCAGATGGGGCCAATGTTGGCCAGAGTATTCAATGCTACGATGATTTCCTAAACTCAAGCCAACTGTACTGATCTTTGGGTCCTATTATTGATCAGGGACATTCTGGTAAAAGGACTAAAAGCAGTAGACTTCCAAAGAGCTGTATCAAATGTCATGTTGTCCATAACATTTATAAACTCCCTTTCTTTTTTTCTCAGTTGTTTTCAAGCTGTAGCCAAGGGATTTAGGACAGAAGAGTCCTCCTGTGGAATGATGGCTGCTAGCAAGACATTGAGGATGGAGGGGGTACTCTTCCTACAGGCGAGATATGCCAGAGCACCCGCATCTGAGTCTGTCTTCTAGGAAGAAGCTTCCGTGATGATGCTGAGCCTGTGGGGTGTCACTTCTATGACCCAAGGCATAAAGACAACTGGGTATGGAGTGTCACAGGCTCTGGGCCTGAGACAGCCCATGCTTCCAGGAAAGTCCAGTATGCAGCAAGCAGTAGCTACTCCAATAGTGTGTACTCTGGGACTAAATAGTAAAATTTTTTTTACCATAAGTTCATGGGCAACTTATGGCCATCTTGGATGGCCCGAATATCCCAGGAGGGTAAAGAGGAGGTTTAAAAAGCCTCTCCAGTGACAGATTTTCTAGGGGACACTAATGGGAATGTCTATTATCTTGTTAGGTAAATTCTTGTGCTACCATCCTAAAATGTGGAGAATGCCCCAATCATGGTGTGTAAATTTGTGAGCATCACCATAAAAGGCTTAGGTAGAACTTTTACCTGGGGAATGCATTCCTTCTAGAACTCAAAAATGGCCTAAAAATATTTGCTTGTTTTAAAATTGTGAGTGTTGAAAAGATCAGTATCTGTTCTTTGACAGCATTGAGGATTGAGTTGGCCCTAAATTTACCAAGTAATTTACCAAAAAGTAGCCAAGTTATGGGTCTTCTACAGTTTGTTGGGCAATTCCCATTCCATTTTTGTGAACTCTTTCATAAGTATTTGCATGTTCTCAATGAGCATGTCAATTGAATCTCCTAGTACAATATCATACCTGTGTTCCTGGAGAAAGTTAGATGTGGTTAATAACTTGCCTATGAATATTGTGTGTGAAGCAGGTCTGTTGCACTACTCCATGTCTAGTAAATAAAGGTGCCTTGAGCTCCTCAGGGGTGAGGGTAGATTGTGGTGAGATGTTGTCAGAAGAGAACATAGTAGTAAAATTTCTGACTTCAGAGTATTTAACAGCTGCCCACTGGGTAGAGGCAATGATTTCAATACTGTTGGGTATAAGGTTCTTAATGGGTAGGACCCGGACATTAAGTTTGGAGTAATGTACCATTAGGTTCCATTTATCCTTTCTAAGTTTAAGAATAGACCAAATTGGATTGCTAAGTAGTGAACCAGCAGGGATAATCATCCCTTATCTAAATAGGTCTTGTTTCAAATGGGTTTCAATTCTTGAAGGCCTTTTTGTTGTTGTTGTTCCGCATTGGCCTGTATTACCTGTTTTACCTGGGGAGGAGAAGGCCCATGGAGTCATTTTCTTCCAGCCACATATAAGTGGTGAAGATTTAATTATGTTTAAGTTTTACTTCTTTTTTTTTTTTTTTT